>CALNHX010002590.1:0-21180 GCA_940337035.1 Agriotes lineatus | reverse complement strand
AGCACGGCATTAAAAACAAACTGTTACGATACTTTTGGAGTGTCCCCCGTAGTATTGAACTTTCGCTAGCTGAATTTTTGAACTTGAATATTTATGGTTGGCTTTTGTCAATTATTGCATGCTTTAAACTGGGTATAATTGGCTATATCTTACTTTTAATTACTCTCCTATAATTATCATGCAGTTTCGTAAGCAACCCCTAGTTTAATTACTTATATTTTGCAAATTAGGTTTATTCTTGCTATATTTTTACAAATATTTGGGTATGGCCGCTAGGCACCGGTGATACAAATTGTTTTTAACTATTCCATTTGTTGCTAGAGCAATGTTATCTTTTCCTGCAGTCAAACTTGCCTGACTGGTTTTTTTGGGCATCTTCTGGCCCAAATTTTTGTTATCAGATGACCTGTGGGCTGGGTTTTTGAATTTTTCGGCTTTCTTTCCAAGCTAAACTGTCGTGCTAGTAGGTGTTCCTCTGCAGCTAAGTGCTTCATAGCCCTTTGGTAGGGCTCGCCTCTTCGAATAGATTGTTTGAGGGATCTGGAAGCATTTCTGCGTTATCGTGGATGTTCGTAATGATTAGTTAGCTACTTACGTGCATCCCTTCGCTTTTGGCGGATCTCCTGGAACCGACTTTAGCACGCTTCTTTCGGCTCGACCCCCAGCTTGAGGTAAGATTAGGCCAGTTTCTTCTTAATCGGGAATACCTTTGGGTTCTGTGCGTTTTTAGCCAAATTCCCGGTGGGAGTTAAAACACTCCCCATCTGTTTGAAATCCTTCCTGTCTGGAGTAGACGTACCCCGTTCGACTGCACCCTGCTCGAATCCAGCCCGATGCACTGGGCCCCTAAGATAGTCGCATCGCCTGTGAATTTTGCAACTCTCGTGGGCAACGCTGAAGATTGAGCAACTGCTTTACACTCACCTGCAAGTCATCTTGCAACCTCCATAGCTGGCACTGCACCCCGCAGCTGCAGCCGTCATCGTTGCTTCTCTCTAGCTACGTCCAACCCCGGCCTTCCGCAAGCCACAGGTTAGGAGCCGACATGTTTTTACTACAGGCAAGAATCTGATATAGCTATTTGCGCCTGGTGTATTTTATAGATAGTTATTGGAATCTCGTCTCATTAACCGATAGGGCATGTAGGATATTTTTGGCATAGTAATGCTTCGTCGAGTAGATGTTAGTGCATGCTTTTGTATGATTTTAATGTGTTATTGTGATAGGACTATTGCAAATTTTGAACGTCCATTTTGTGCATTTGAGTGAGCCTTATCGAATCATTAATCGAGCTCGCCTGACTTTGTGAAGGCAGCTCTGCGGTTTGTTCAATATACAGATAGTGATATTCACTTTCGCCGGCCGCCGCGCCCCATCGAGCTCCCCTGCAAATCGTATGTTAGACCTTTCGTTTAATTACTTCAGATTTAGGGTTGTACTCACGGCTCGTTGTCTGCGGTTTGTTTAGTATACAGTTAATTATATTTACTTTCGTCGCCATTTGCTGTCAGCCGTCTGAAGTTTGCCGCGTCGTTTCGATGTTGATAGTGGCTAGAGTAGCGACATCGGTAGTCGATTGCATCTGCAGTTTCAGCTCATGACTGATTAATCTCGGGTTAGTAGCGATTGCGTCATAAGGCCCGCCGCCGGTAGAATAATTGTCAATTCCGCGTTATTGTACTTTATTTGCGAGTTTACGTAGGTACAAGTTTGCCGAAGGTTTATTCAAGCGATTGCTTTAGCGTTCATTTATGCACCTGATGTATTTCCATTAAGAAAACTGCTCTGTGAACTATATGGCCATATATCCTCGTAGTTTTGACATTAGAAATTTTGGATTAATTACTTTAGGATCTTACTGAGCTGATATTCGGGGTTTCACATCAGCTGAGCGCTTGCATAACCTGGTCCTGCCATATCCTGCCTCACAGGGATTAATTAATTTTTTTTTTTAATTTAATACTCGCTACGCTCCGTTTTAACCGCGCAATGTTTTAGTGTGTTAGCCCATTCTCAGGTCATAGTCATTGCTGCTCGTGGGCTACTATTTGCTCGATACTTATATTTAAATTTGTATTTATATTTATTATTGCATGTCGCATACTGTGTGTTCTTTGGTGTTGCTAGAAATATTGCCTGCTGTGATTTATATATATACTTGTGTTAGCCTTGCACTATAGTACGCACCAATATATTTAAAATAAAGCTGTGATCTATTCATTGGTTGTTGGTTTGTTTATTTTTGACTTGCTGGTTTTTATCCTCGACCTTGTGTAAGGTCCGGCACAAGGAATTGGATCTGAGTCTAGGACCTGGCGCCCACTCCTTTTTTTTTGTATTCTCTTTCAGCATAGCTGGAACCCTACGACCCTCGCGGCGAGCTAGCCCAATTAGGCCGATAGTTACCAGCCGGCAAAACATCAAATATAACTTTCGCCAAAAGGTAAGGCCGACCGTCTATCTTCCCTGACAAGAAGATTTTGGCGCCCAACGTGGAGCCTTGAAAGGATTTTTGACTACGTCGTTATTAGGGTACTTGGTGGTACTACAGTGCAAATCGAATTGTTAGGGTGTTAGAATTTATTATTGGCTAGGTGATTTACATTTGGTATTATTTATTGTCGATACTTGTTGGGTATTTACAATTGATTATTGCTAGTTATAGGTTTGTTTATTGCATGCTATTTACAGGTTTTGCTTGGGTTAGTTATAAGCCTAATTTAAATAAGTTTTTGTGATCATCTTGTCCTGTTGGAACAGCAAGATGGTATTTAAATTAGATGTTAATCAACTGCTCGTCGATGAGCTCGATTATGAGCTTCGAGTTAGAGACATTGCCATTCAGGGCAACGTCCAAGACAAACGTAAATTACTCCGTGCTCGTATGAAGATAGATCTTCTTATGAATGTCACTTTCACTCCCGTGTCTTTCGACGCTACTGAAGAACTTGCGATCTGTGAAGACAAACTTTCTATTTTAGCTGCCGAAATTGATAGTTGCACCTCTAGGAACCTGGACAATGATGCCCAACGATTAGGTACTCGCCTTCTTCATGTTCAAGGTCGTCTAGGTCATATTCTAGCAGAACCAGATTCCGCTTCTAGGTTGGAGTCCTTGAAGGATAGATGCGAACAATTAATTGCCGCCTTGGAAGCGAAACTTCAGCTTCACGTTGATACCCAAGCTCGCAACGACACAACAGCTGCACCGAGTGATTCAAGCTCGGAGGACGGTTCAGTAGCTTCGCCTCAGGAAACTCATATTCGCCCCCATAGCTCTGTTGTCACTACGTCTCAGGAAGACGCTGCCTTGCCTATTCGTCCTATTGCTAGCTCGGTTACGTGGAGTCATCCTTTGTCCACTTTACAGTTCTTTGCCCCTCAGCCTATTCCTAGTAGCTCAGCCATGCAGCCTGGCATGTACTTGGATTATCCGCCCTTTGCTGATGCTGTCAATCGTCGTTCTTCTGCTGCCGAAGATGTCAACCAGTCTGCGTCGCATAGACACACTTCGACTGCCAACTACTTAGCCATCAACAAATGGAGGATCACCTTCGATGGAGGAAATGGCTTAACTAGCTTTTTAGAGGAAATTGAAGAAACTCGCATAGCTCGAAACGTATCCAAGGATCAACTTTTTGCCGCTGCCATCGAATTGTTCACTGGCAACGCTCGAATTTGGTTTCGTTCCGTTCGCAACACTATTCGTTCTTGGGATGAATTGATCATCGCCTTGAAAGCCGCTTTTCTGCCTTGCGACTACGAAACTAGCTTATGGGATGAAATCCGTAGTAGAACCCAAGGACCCGATGAGTCCGTAACAGTCTACGTCGCTGTCATGGCGAACCTTTTTAGTCGCCTTTCTCGTGTACCTGTGGAGATGGAGCGCATAGAGATTATGCGTAGAAACTTGCAACCATACTTACAGGCTCAACTGGCTCTCTACTCTCCCACGAGTATCTCGCAACTCAGACAACTTGGAAAATTAATTGAAGATGCTAAGGTGCGATCTTCAAGGTTCAAGAATCCACCTCCGCCTTATCAGGCTCTCGAACCCGATTTGGCTTATCACAAGCCCCGTTTTGGAGCTAGAGCTGCTGCCATTGAGGAAACTAGTTCCACTCCTAGTCCCTCTACCGGAGAACAAGTCTGCGATGTTGCAGCCGCTCGACCCTATGGTGTGTGCTGGAACTGTGGGAAGCCCGACCATCGCGTAGCTCAGTGTCCATCGCCGCGCAAATTGAAATGCTATCGCTGCGGTAAAGCCGAAGTCACAATTCGTACCTGCCCTTCTTGCTCGGGAAACGGGAACGGAAGGCGTTAAGAGGCCGATTAGCGTCTTCTCCTGTCACCATTTCTGAGGCCAATGTCGTCTCCCAATCTTGGGAAACGGATCACATACCTACCGAACATCGCATTCTGCTCGATTTCATCTTAGATCACGCCAACAAAGATGAGAGGCCCTATCTTCGAGTGTCTATTTTTGGAAAGGAACTTCTTGGTTTGTTAGACTCCGGCGCGAGCCGTACCATTTTAGGTCGCCAAGGTTGGAACGTATTGAAGAACTCCTGCAAATTAAGCTCCGTTAAACCCACTACCTGCAGTGTTGCCAACGGCGAGAAATGTCAGAGCATTGGTACACTTACCGTCCCCATCGTCTTGAGGGACCGGGTGAGAACCTTTGAAGTCCTGGTTGTCCCCTCGTTACCACATACACTCATTTTGGGCACCGACTTCTGGAAGAGGATGGCCCTTGTGCCAGATCTTCGCCATGGGGAATGGACCTTTTCCAAAGCCTCGGCTGATGAGCAAATCGCTGCGATCCGTTCAACTGAACACCTCACGAACGACGAACAAGCTGTGCTTGATCAGACTATCAGCGAAGCTTTTTCTTTGATAGGAGATGGTGTAGGATGTACCCATTTAGTGGAACACGTAATCAAGACGGATGCTGAACCAATTAAGCAGCGCTATTATCCAATCTCGCCTGCTTTACAACAGCACGTGAATCAAGAGCTCGACGATATGTTAGAAAAGGGCATTGTGGAACCCTCAACATCCGCATGGTCATCGCCCATCGTTATGATAAAGAAGAAGGATGGCTCTTACCGCTTCTGTGTGGACTATCGGAAGCTCAACAAGGTTAGCCAACCTGATGCCTATCCACTCCCGTACATCAGCAACATTTTGGACAAGTTACGGGATGCACAATACCTGACCACGTTAGATGTCAAGTCAGCTTACTTTCAGGTGCCGGTTTCTGTCGCTAGCCGCCCGCTAACTGCTTTCACTGTCCCTAATCGTGGGTTGTATCAATTTTGTCGCCTCCCGTTTGGTCTTCATACCGCCCCGGCGACTTGGCAACGTCTTATCGACCGAGTTATTGGTGCCGACCTAGAACCTTACGCTTTCACATACTTGGATGACGTTATTATCTGCACTCCTACCTTCGAAAAACACCTGGAGGTCTTGAAAGAAGTCATATCTAGGATCGCCAAGGCTGGCCTAACTTTGAACCGGGAGAAGTGTCACTTTTGTAAGCCCGAATTGAAGTACCTGGGGTACGTCGTCAACTCCAATGGTCTGCTTGTCGACCCGGAAAAGGTCGCCGCCATCTTGAACATCCCTAACCCCAAGACGGTCCCAGAGGTTAGAAGAATATTGGGAATGGCATCTTGGTACCGGCGCTTTGTACCTAACTTTTCGTCCGTAGTGTCACCTATGACTCGCTTGCTTCGCAAGAGCCAGAAGTTTGTTTGGTCTGAGGAATGTCAAACCGCATTTGACACCATCAAAGACTGCCTCGTCTCGGCCCCTGTGCTCTCTTGCCCAGATTTCAGTCGGCCCTTCACCATTCAGACGGACGCCTCTGGTTATGGACTCGGAGCCGTCTTGTCCCAGACGTATCCTGAGGGAGAGAAGGTCGTCTGCTATATAAGCCGTTCACTCACGAAGAATGAGCGGAAGTTCAGCACAACGGAACGTGAATGTCTCGCGGTACTCTTCGCCATCGAAAAACTTCGCCCGTACATTGAGGGAACTAAGTTCGACGTCGTGACCGACCACTACGCCCTCAAGTGGTTGCATAATATTAAAGACCCCATAGGACGCATTGCGCGTTGGGCCATACGCCTACAACAATACAATTTTAACGTCATACATCGCAAGGGCAAAGACAATGTCGTACCTGACGCTCTATCCAGGTCCGTACCTATTGTCGATGAAGTCACTGAGGACGACGATATTCGAGATCGCTGGTATGCTCGGATGCGCCTAAAAGTCCGAAACGATCCACAACACTATCCTGCTTGGCGCGAGTCGAATTCGCAACTCTACAAACATGTTAGGAGCCCGTATCCAGAACTCATGCAGGCCAATGAAGATTGGAAGATAGTTCTACCTAAGGACAAACGTTCAGAAGTACTTAGACGTAATCATGATGATCCTACCTCAGGACATCTCGGTGTTTCGAAAACCTTAGGTCGTATAGCTCAGAGGTACTACTGGCCCAAGATGCGAACGGACGTTCTGCGCTACATTCGCAACTGCAAGGTGTGTTCCCGCACTAAGCCTGACCAACGACCACCCGCTGGACATATGGGAGGTCACACAAACATCTCGAAGCCCTGGGAGGTCATCTGTATGGACCTCATAGGACCTCTACCTCGTTCTTCTCGGGGATATCAGTATATACTTGTAGTGGCTGATTGCTTCACTAAACTTCCTCTTGTATTTCCCCTTCGTAAGGCTACGGCCGCTGCAGTCGTACGTCACGTTGAAGAAAACGTGTTTTTATTGTTTGGCGCTCCGAAGAGAATTATCTGCGACAATGGTGTCCAGTTCAAGAGTCGCGAATTTACTGCCTTGGCTAGGAACTATGGTTGCAGAATAGCGTTTACAGCGTTGTATCACCCTCAGGCAAATCCAACGGAACTAGTGATGCAACCTAAAAAAAAACCGTTCGTTTTTTTTAAAAAAAACCTGTTTTTTTTGTAAAAAAAACAAAGCGGTCTGGTTTTTTATTTAAATGCGTTTTTTTTTCAGAATTAAAGTGTAGTGAATAACAACAAGTAATTTGTTTGGAAAAACAAAAAACAGATATTTTTAAATAAAAATAATACATTTCGTAGGTAAAGTGAATTATAGAATTTATAATAACAAAAAAAAAGCAAATATTTCTAAAGAAAAATAGAAACATAGCCAAAGTGGATGTACAGGGTGTTAGGGAAGTCGACTGAAAAATTTCTAGGGGTGAATCCTTGGCCCAAAATATGATGATTTAACTCAACTTACCTATATACAAAGTTGCTTAGTTTAGTCGCTAGAGGGCTTTAAAGATGATTAGCTTTTTTTAATTTTTTCAAATAAGTCGAAAAATCGTTGATGAATTTTATTCATTTTTTGGCCATGCGTTTTTACCAGTAAACTTAAGCATTTTGTGGCATAAACCCTAATTTCAAAAATTACAGGGTGTTTAAAAACGTTGTCACAATTAATTATCCATCTAATGTTTTTTTATGGATAGCTACTCTGATTTATAAGCTATTTCCTCTCTTAAAAAAATTTAGTTGGGTAAACGGTTTAGCCACAAAAAATATTTTCTAAATCCCTACAAGGCTGAATCAGTAATTTTAACTTAGCACTAGGCTTCTGTAGAGATTTAGAAAATATTTTTTTGTGGCTAAACCGTTTACCCAACTAAAATTTTTTTAAGAGAGTGAATAGCTTCTAAATTAAAGTAACTGTCCAGAAAAAAATGGTAGCGATTATACAGGGGGTTAAAACATTTAAAAAGGCTAGTCGCTTTAAATAATTGGGGACCTGCGTTTGAAGGAATAATGGGTAATAATGCGGTTGTCTAATGCGTGATGCTCACCACATCACCACGTGTCATGAAGTTGACACGCGACAGCCGGGTGTGAGAGCGAGAATATGGAAGCTCTGACCTTCCGCCTTGCAGGCCAAGCTCCTTCATGGGGTGTTAGTGCCTCACCATTATTATTATTAATAATTTTTAAAGCCCTCTAGCGGCTAAACTAAGCAATTTTGTATATAGGTAAGTTGAGTTAAATCATTACATTTTGGGACAAGGATTCACCCCTAGAAATTTTTCCGTCGACTTCCCTAACGCCCTGTAGAAATTATAATAATGCAGAAATTACTCTCTAACAGACATGGCTGACTCCTCAACTGACTCGGAGTCAGTATCCATGCAGTTTACGTCGCCCATGTCACTGTCCGATGAATCGCTAACGTAACTTGATTCGTCGATCAGGTCGACAGTTTCAGAGCTGGGTCCAGCTTAAAGCAACTTCCAATAGGGGTGGGTAACTACCAAAACATGCCGCCAATTACAAAAATGAATAAAAAACAAAAAAAAACAAAAAAAACCGTTTTTTTCTGTTTTTTTTCTAGGTTTTTTATTCGATTTAAAAAAAACGCGTTTTTTTACATCACTAAACGGAACGCATCAATCGTGTTCTGAAAACAATGCTTACAGCGTACGTGTCCGACAAACAACGTGAGTGGGATAAATACTTACAACAAGTCGCTTGTGCCATAAGAACCTCCAAGCATGATGTCACTGGTCATAGCCCCTACTTTTTGAATTTTGGCCGAGAAATTACACTCGACGGGAATCCTGAAGAAAGACCTGAAGATGAAGGTCCCGAACTTCGTGTCATCAGGGATGAAAACCCCAACATAAGAGCCCAAGCGCTGCAACGGTTGTACAAAGAAGTAAAAGTTCGTCTTGCTAGGGCCTACGATCGTTCGAAGGTCTACTACAACTTGCGAAGACGACCTGATGAATATCAGGTAGGCAACTCCGTTTGGAGAAGAAACTTCACGCAATCAGATGCTGCTAACCACTATACTGCTAAATTGGCACCCAAGTTCATTGGACCCTTTATAGTTCATAAGAAATTGTCTCGCTTCATTTATCAACTTAAGGATCCGGACGGTCGTTTGCGTGGGAATTGGCATGCCAAAGACTTGAAGCTCAATAACGCTGTCGACGATAATGATGATTTGGTTTAGTCTACGTCTTTTTGGGAGGTTGGTTTGGGGACGTCGGACGGAACCTTTGGGACCCAACTCACCTTTCCTTTTTCTCGAATTGGAGTCCCGACCTAAACATCTGGTCCCTTCATTTCTCGCATCTTTCTCTGTCTCATTTTTTTTTCTTGTTTGAAAGGGATGTTCCCTCTTTTTGCTATGCTCGTTCTCTTTATACTTCGTGTTATTTTGGATATCAGTTCTATCTTCCGTCATTAGGAGATAGCTTCAGTGCTGTAGGTCGATCCTGGGCCTAAGTACTTAACCCTTGGTTGAGGTTGGTTTTCCTTTCCCTTCCTTCTTCTGTGTCGTTCGCTTTCCTGTCTCCCACTCCGCATCTTTCCGAGGTGTTTGCGTTTCGGGTGCATCTTTGTTGCAACCTGACTTAGCCTTCCCTTCCACCGGCGCAGCTCACATCATCTTGCAGCGACGGAAGAGGTTGGTGTCTAGTTGTCTTCGATGATGTGCTTGAACTCTTACATTCTCTCTCCCTGTCTACTCTTTTAAGTCCTCTGTTTCTTCCCTTTGTATTTCTTTCCGGCAGGCATCGTTTTTTTTTTGGGCAATTCGGTTTTGATGGCATTTGTATGGTCGGGTAAATCTGGAGTGATTTACCCTCCCTTTTGTTGGGGGAGGATTTGTTACGATACTTTTGGAGTGTCCCCCGTAGTATTGAACTTCTGCTAGCTGAATTTCTGAACTTGAATATTTATGGTTGGCTTTTGTCAATGTTTGCATGCTTTAAACTAGGTATAATTAGCTGTATCTTATTTTTAATTACTCTCCTATAATTATCATGCAGTTTCGTAAGCAACCCCTCGTTTAATTACTTATATTTTGCAAATTAGGTTTATTCTTGCTATATTTTTACAAATATTTGGGTATGGCCGCTAGGCAACCGGTGATACAAATTGTTTTTAACTATTCCATTTGTTGCTAAAGCAATGTTATCTTTTCCTGCAGTCAAACTTGCCTGACTGGTTTTTTGGCTTCTTCTGGCCCAAATTTTTGTTATCAGATGACCTGTGGGCTGGGTTTTTGAATTTTTCGGCTTTCTTTCCTAGCTAAACCGTCGTGCTAGTAGGTGTTCCTCTGCAGCTAAGTGCTTCATAGCCCTTTGGCAGGGCTCGCCTCTTCGAATAGATTGTTTGAGGGATCTGGAAGCATTTCTGCGTTATCGTGGATGTTCGTAATGATTAGTTAGCTACTTACTTGCATCCCTTCGCTTTGGCGGATCTCCTGGAAACGACTTTAGCACGCTTCTTTCGGCTCGACCCCCAGCTTGAGGTAAGATTAGGTCAGTTTCTTCTTAATCGGGAGTACATTTGGGTTCTGTGCGTTTTTAGCCAAAAATTCCCGGCGGGAGTTAAAACACTCCCCATCTGCTTGAAATCCTTCCTGTCTGGAGTAGACCTACCCCGTTCGACTGCACCCTGCTCGAATCCAGTTCGATGCACTGGGCCCCTAAGATAGTCGCATCGCCTGTGAATTTTTCAACTCTCGTGGGCCACGCTGAAGATTGAGCAACTGCTTTACACTCACCTGCAAGTCATCTTGCAACCTCCATAGCTGGCACTGCACCCCGCAGCTGCAGCCGCCATCGTTGCTTCTCTCTAGCTACGTCCAACCCCAGGGGAGCGAACGAAGAGATTAGGTTCTGGTGAACTTTCCTGCAGGCAAGACGTTATTGTAGATAATATGCATTGCGCCTGTTGTAACTTATAATTGAATCATACTGTTTCATGCCGTTAGCACTCCGGACATGTGTGATTTTATTCAGCATCGGATTGTACAATAGTAGGCTTCGTGCATCGTTAGTTTAGTAATATTTGGAATTTGTGTAATTAAATGTTAGGGCCGCCGCGCAATGACATGCGGTTACCCTCTGCTACTTGCTAAATTAAGGTCGTAAGGTTTACCTGTATATTGCTCCGTTTGTGCCTTCGGGTCTCCTAACCTTATTGACCTCTGCGTTATCTGAAAGATTTATAGAGTAGAACTTTGAGCTTCACTTGTGTCCTATCTGGACGTCGCTTTTACTCACCCGCTTGCATAACACAGTTCGGACGCCTTAAAGCTTCGCTGTTTTCATCACCAAAACAATAGTTAATATTTTCATGTCAAACCTTCGGCGCGAAGTTAGGCACACTTCAGTAGCAGTGTCTCGTGAGCACCCTTCGGGAGCGTTGTGGTTATTGTAGATCTCCTTTAACCGAGTAAGGGGCAAATCCAAGCCTTTGCTTTCTTTAGCATATAAATATACATACGTACACTTAATGCATTTTTAATATGGACACCGTCGTTCATGTGTGGCCACGCAAACGCACGCTGATTCCGCCCTTTAGAAAATTTTGAATATAGATATAGCGTCATTTAGCTAACCTTCGGGGTTGAAACGTTAGCCAAGGTGGTCTTGTATTGCTCCGAGCCGGAATACGCGAAATTTTAAACTCGCTCCGCGACTCGCGCTTGATCTATTTATTTTTTTTTTAAATTTAATACTCGCTACGCTCCGTTGTAACCGCACAATGTTTTAATGTGTTAGTTCATAGTCATTGCTGCTCGTGGGCTACTATTTGCCCAATACTTATATTTGAATTTGTATCTATATTTACTATTGCATGTCGCATACTGTGTGTTCTTTGATGTTGCTAAAAATATTGCCTGCTGTGATATTTGTATTTAGTTTATGTTAGCATTGCACTATAGTACGCACCAAACTCTTTGAAATAAAGCTGTGATATTTTCTTTGGTGGTTGATTTGATTGTTTTCTTTGTGCTGCTGGAAATTGTCTTGACCTTGTGCACGGTCCGGCATAAGGATTAGAACTGAGTCGAGGACCTGGCGCCCACTCCTTTTTTTTTATTATACTTTTTCAGCATAGCTGGAACCCTGCGACCCTCGCGGCGAGCTAGCCCAATTAGGCCGATAGTTACCAGCCGGCAAAACACCAAATATAACTTTCGCCAAAAGGTAAGGCCGACCGTCTATCTTCCCTGACAAGTTGTTGTTTTCCAGAATAAATTCGACTGTTTATAGAATTGTGAGTTGGCATAAAGTAATTTTAAATCTTGTTATTCAATTTTTAAGTTATACCCTATATAAATTGCTATTACATCATCGTGATCTGTAGTTACGCGGTCGCTTAACTATTAGTACTGGTATCATAAATAATTTTATTTTGCATTGATATTCCATAAAAACTCGATCAGAAATCATTCTGATAGGTTGTGTCGTTCTCGATATAGCGTCTTTACATTCATCTGGCGGTACACCTTCACTAAACTGCATTTTCCGACTTTCCTTTAACACCAAAGCGGTTGATATCCTTACAAGAGTTATACAGTTTCACGATACCTTTTATATAATTTTGGTTTAGTGGCAATTGATTGAGCGGCTGCGGCAAAAATAGCAAATTAGTAAAAATGGTCGGACCCGAAAGTAATACCGTGTGGAAGTAATCTCTGAAATCTCTTTGTGGCGGTCTGTTATTCTTGTTGGTTTGCTCGCTATTTTTCCACACTATAAATTAAAAACATTAATATACGAAAATTGTTAGGAAAATATCGATTCCAGTTTTCAACTAAACTAAAAATAATAGGTATGTTAAAATTTACAATTAGAAATTAGCTTTTGCTGGTGCTCGAAATCAAACTAACTGGCACTAAGGCATTTAACAATTGCCAGGCGACTACTTGATTTTATCTCTAAGAATCGATACTTAACCTTTATCTATATCGACGGATTAGGACGAAACACATTCATTTTTGTTACATAATATATTAATTACAAGTACGTATCAGAAAATAAAAAACTCGTACATTAAAAGCACACCACATTTACTCAAAAAGCTAAACACAAACAAATACCTAGCACTAAATTAATGTAGTTAGCCTATTCATGAACGTTCTTGTAGACCAGTGGTTTCCAAACTTATTTGGCCCATCGCCCCCTTTTCAGAAAAAAAATTACTCAGCGCCCACTGGAAATCTACATTCTTTAAGCGAACAAACAGAAAGATTTTGTAGTGGTAGCTTCTTGAGACTGATAATTATTTATCTATAAGGGTATTTCTAGGTAGGAAATTATTTTCAAAGAATAAATTAATTAGCAATTAAAAAGTACAAGAGGGGATTTATATCGAGAGATAAAAAAAAACTGTTCCTCAGCAGGCTGTGGAATGAAAAGTCACGTCTTTACTTGTGTCGGATAATAATTAGTTGTCAATTTCTCTACGAATCTGGCAGATTGTTAAAAGATTTCTGCTCCTAAAAATGACGTTTCATTTTTATTTAACTAGTGAATCACCCGAGTTACGCTTCGGTTAGCAAATTTAGAAGAGATTCATTAATATAAATTTTAAAATAAATGCACCGGCCGGGAATCAAACCCGGGCCGCCCGCGTGATAGACGAACATTCTACGACTGAGCTACGGAGAACTTTGTTGAGGTTCGCGCTGCTGTAGTGATATATAATGAAACAGTTGAGCTACACTGAGTTTTAAAACCTTTTTTGAAAATAAAAACCGGCCTACGACCTAAGCCTAACAATTAGCAACATTTTAAGCCATCATACAACTTAAGGACAGGGTATACCCTAAAACCAGAAACCTAAAAATTGGCTCTATATCTTATAATTTAATTTATTTTCTGATTTCCTTTGGTAGTTACGATTAAAATTAAGTTTTTTAACAAATTTGAAAAGAAAAAATTTTCTTCAACTGATAGGAACAAAAATAGATGTTTTGTGATTATCTGCATAAATAATAATTTATTTGATTTGAAATTTTAAAGGTTGATGTTATGAACTTCCATACGCGGTATGAAACAGTATGGTGTTTGTATAATCAATTTAAATGTAGTTATAAGGAAAAAATTGACCTATTTGATAAAATTTTCTGAAATAACCGAAATTAAGATGAGATTGCGCCGTCCAAACCATTTGAAATGTTGTCATACCCTTCTTCGCGTGACGATGTGTCATTTGGTACAAGCCGCATCAATGAAATAATTACACAATATGTTAAAATCTCAAAAATATATTGCCATTTTTCATAATTCACAATACACAAGATGGCTGCAGACCCACCGCTACTACTAATGACCGGCTTTAGATGCACGAGATAAAGCAACGCAAATGGTACTGGATAAAGGCGCAGGTAAACGCATTTGCCCTGCGGCGTTATTACACCTGTTGAGAATTCAGCAATTTTAAATTTTGAAGTTGCAGATTGGTCCACGGCTG
Organism: Agriotes lineatus; assembly: GCA_940337035.1. Lineage (NCBI taxonomy): Eukaryota > Metazoa > Arthropoda > Insecta > Coleoptera > Elateridae > Agriotes > Agriotes lineatus. The sequence goes on along the minus strand of CALNHX010002590.1, from coordinate 6,877 downwards.
AGGCTACGGCAGAAAAAAGAATGCATCAATTAAAACAGCGGTCGGGAGATTAATATACACAATGGGCCATAAATAACTGTACAGATTTTGTAGCCTCTTATATTAGTAAGTCAAATTTTTAAATGATGATTATACCATCGAAAATCTCAATCTTTATAGATGGAAAGGAAGCACTTTTACTTCCAAAGATGTAGTAGTTGTGTATGGTTAAATGAAAGCATACAATAAATGTTGTTTTTGCAACTTTAGAAAATACAACAATAATAAAAAAAATCTAAATAATTATTAAATATGCTATTTAAAAATATGAGTTGATCGTCTTGCCCATTGAGCAATCGCATAAGATAATACACCTGTAAGGCAGCTGATTCCAAAACTCAATTATTATTTTCTTCAACACCTCATTTAATTAAGAACAAAAATTAAAATGATGGATACGAAGTGACGTTTACCAAGCAACCTAACAAATGAAGCAAAATTCATTGCCTCAAAATTTTGTTAGAGATTTAATTTCACATTAAAGCGACGCGATGTGACGTTATTAAAAACTTCCGTTTTCGCATGGCTCTCATTAAAGTGAAATAAAATCGATTTAAAACGTTGTATTATTGCAAATAAGATTATTTCAGTCTTTACTTGCATTGGCTGATTATAATCGGAAATACAATAATTTGTATTTTGTACCGCTTTTTTTTCACTGTGCATATTTAGTAACTAAAATTTCTGTTAGCTATACAAATCATCTTGAGATTTGTCCATTAATAAATAATTAATGTTTTCGTTTCTTCTTTTCTATTAAAGTGGATAATTGTTTTTGACGATAGGCTACTGCTGTGAAAGTCATAAAACATTTTTTTGAATACAGTTTTACACAAATTCTATAAATTTTCTATTAAGTACTTTAAAAACGTCATTAAAACCAGAAATAGACAAAATATGAACTACAAATTTATATTCCACCTTCTTTAATGGCAGTTTTTCTTTCTAAAAAACCTGTTTCAACTAATTTATTGATATTCGAAGGGCGAGCAATTATTGTTCTTATTAAAGAACTGAAATGCTGAATATTTGATTTAATTATATTTCTAGCAGCGTAATCGTAATTTTTATCTTTTACCAATTTATATAAGTTGGAAGTAAATGCCCTCGTAGCATAATTAGCACATTCTAATTTTATTATGTAGCGACCTTAGGAGACGTTTTCTATTATTCGGGTATAAACACTGGAATCTCCGGCACTTATTAAATATTTATACCTAATTCCATAGGCATTTACGATTTCATTGAATCCTTCGACAATAATTGCCTGCTCCATGGCAGTTGAAGAACCTGTGTAATTTTTCTAACATTTATGTGGTCCTCTATCTGTAGCGCATGCGTAGCAATAGTAGATTATGTTATTAGGAGTAAAAGTGATACTTTATGTGGCGAAGCTGAAGTTTATTTAGCCGAACGTTAGTTCTGTTAAACTGTAAAGTAAAAATTATTTAGGTACCACTACTACCTCCAGTAATTTTAAATAGTCTAATTGATGTAATCAATAATTACATTCAAGCATCAATAAATTATACTGATTATTTTCCTTTGACAACTTTCAGCAATACAAAAATTGTATTTTTTAGGAGTACTCCTACGAAGTTTCAAGTCGAAATGTCTATTTAATTTTATTTCACCATACAAAATTGGAACCTCCATTTTACCCCTTTAGGGGTTGAATTTCGAAGTATCCTTCCTCATTCCTTGTATACATCAGAAAGGGAACCTCTGTGCAAAATTTCAGCTTTCTAGGTCCAAGGGTTTGGGCTGGGCGTTGATGAGTGAGTGGGTGAGTCAGGACTTTCAGTTTTATATACAGGATGTCTCAAAATTGACGCCCGTGCTTCTGGGATTTGATTCAGTGGGCTAAAAGAAATCGAAAATAAAGAGTGGAAAATTTTCCGTTTATCTTTTGTTATGGAGTTTTGAATAAAAACGAAAATTTTGGATATAAACTTTAAACTTTATGAAAAACGAATGGTATTTGAAAACAAGTTATTTTCCACATTTGTTGTCGCAAAATGTGTTCAAATAGGTTGCCTCCTACTTCAAGGCAAACATTCGCACGATTATGTATCAAGTTTTATAAACGTCATTTTAGTCACGAGGTTTATTAATCACGAGCGAAGCGAGTGTTTAATAAAATGAGTGACTAATAAGTTTATAAAACGAGTTGCATACTATACTTTTTCTACGACTACAAATTTAGACAATATAACATTATTTCATAAGAATTTAAAAATTATGTTAGGTTAAATTATGCTTGAAATGTCAAAGTTGACTGTTGGAAGTTGAAAACTAACTTCATTTTTGCCATTAAAAAGTTCAGTCCGTGACTAAAACGCACGAACCCACGGCTTGTGAAGGTGTTTTAAAAGATTACTTAGCGTCATGGAAACATACCATAAATGAAATTTTAAACATAGGAGTAGAAAAAAGTTATTATATACATTTTCATCAATAACTCGATAACAAATGACAATTGGAAAATTTTCCACTCTTTATTTTCGATTTCCTTTAGCCCCCTGAATCAAATCCCTGAAGAACGGGCGTCAATTTTGAGACACCCTGTATATAGATTACCTAGCAACGGCTGATATAATGGAATGTTTCACTTTACTCATCAAAATTGTATCAATAATGTGTCAATTCTAGTACGATTAGCGGAAAAATGTATTGTACAACAAGTTGAGAAAAGTGTAGTTGTTCCTTGCAAGGCGCGAGCTTTTTAATGGAAGCAAAGCCGAGATTAAAAACGCGCCGAGCACAAAAAGCACTTTCCTCAGATGTTGCACATGCTATTTTTCACGTACTGGAGGAAAATGCTTGAAAATGTTGATATAAAAGTATCTAAAACTGTGCAATTTTTCTACGCGTTGCACACATAATTCTTTTCTAATGCGGTACCAAAAACTGTTACTTTTTGAGAATTTATTGGACATTTTTAAAATCGAGTAGTTTTTGGTCGTTATGGAATCAACATAAACAAACAAGTGATAGTTTCTCCTCAGAGCGGTGCTTTCCTAACTACACAAATATGAATCACCATCTCATTTTAGAGAAAGTGCTAGGAAACAATTAGTGTCTACCTTGAAAACTTAATCCTTCTTAACATTAAGGCACTTAAGTGCATATCAGTAAAATTAGTTTTGCATAATCTCACTCGATAATTGCTGTTCGGTTGGTGGCCTAATCTCAAACATTTGAAAGGTTTTCGATAGATGCGCCACCTATATAAAATGTATAGGAAACTCTAAGTGCTCTCTTCCCCTTAATCGGTCCAGTATCGTCGGAGGAGCTAGCGAACCAAGATACAAAGAGATCAACGATTTTATGTAGTGGATTCCAGCTGACACAAGTAAAGACGTGACTTTTCATTCCACAGCCTGCTGAGGAACAGTTTTTTTTTTGATCTCTCGATACATTAAAAGTACAACATAGATATTTGAGAAATGTTTAATGAATGATACATTAGATACAGTTACTGTTAAATTGTGAATAGTTTATTAAAAAGATTCCAGCATGTAAGTTGATTTAGTTGGGATAGTTGTTTAGTAACATCAGAGCTTAGATTTTAATTTGTGGGTATTAACTGACAATCGGAATAACTAAAGTGAATGCCAAACTCAAATGATTATCTGACAAAGTCAATTATGAAATGTTACAATACCATATAGAAATTTTGTATAAATTATTATTGCTAGAGACAATGATATTTTTAAAATAAACAAATCTTTTCTGAATTTTTAACCTGTATTTTGAGTAAAAGCAAATGTGAATAATAAAAAAAACATTTATTATAATGGTATTTACTTTCTGGATGGTATATTAAAGGGTGTGATAAAGTAAAATTAAAGAAACGGGGAATAAACAGACTGAATAAATAAAGTAACAAATGGTATGAAGAAGATTAAGAACATTTAATAATGGTAATACGTATTCATGGAATGGTTTTTCTAAATCTTCTTATCTTCTCTTCCTTCTTTAAGCTTTCACCGCCCCCTTATTTTTATTCACCGCCCCCCAAATGCACCCAAGGCTACTATCGCCCCCCTGGATCGTTCCAGCGCCCCCAAAGGGGCGGTATCGCCCACTGTTGTAGACGAATCATTCAGCATCATAAAAAACTTACCATTAAAACAATATAACTTTTTTACACGATCGGTCATTTCGTGGATGTTCCGTGACAGTAAGTGGACAAGGACAAAGGTATTTCAATTCCCCCAACTGGGGGCGGGCTGCTATAGGGATCTTCCGTCCCTCTTCAGCCAAGAACGGGAAACTCGGGATGTGTGAGAGAAAGGAGGGGTGGAGACTGGAAGAAAGGTCAGGAAAGGTGGAGAAATACTGCTCCGGCATTCGCCTCAGAGAAGGTACTCTGTTGACTCAGGAAAACCACCTAAAAACCTGAATCAAGGCAGGCGGCCGCAGGAATCGAACCCACGACCTCCCGAATGCTAAGGGACGTGCTACGCACTAAGCCACGGAGCTCGGTACAGTAAGTGGAATTTACCAGTTGTTATAACTACGACGACAGCAAAATTACTTACCGATCTAAAAACTGAACAACAAAAACTTACCCACGCCATTTTAAAAAACAATCAAAATTAGTCTTAAATGCACAGTTTTATGAATTTTTTTTGACAAATAACAAATTGGTTGCCTAGTGGTGTGTGCCATATCACTTCGATCATTTCGATGTATTTCGCTCGTTTTAATTTCTCAGTAAATAATTTATATTTTTTCGTATAATCTTAATTTCGATTGTGCAAAAAACGTTATAAGCACGTCGAACGTTAAGGACCGTAAAAATCTCTTGCCATTCTCCATACTTAATATACTATAAATTGCGCGATGATTTTTAACATTTCGGGATGACTATCGGTTCTGGTACCGCCCTTAAACAAAAGGCGATCACAACTCGGTCTGGCTCAAAACTCTTGGGGATTTGTTGTCATAGGTAAGGATCAGACGATGGTTCTTAAGATTTCTAATAGAACGCAGGGCTTAAAAATCATTTAATAGTGTAAAGTCTAGTAGCAGGAACTGAAAATCGAGAAAGTTATCATATTTGATAAGCGACTTGTGGGCGCTTGCAAAAAGCTAATCTCTGACTTGAACTGCCATACGTGTTTGTCGAGAGGCTTCTGCTGAAACAAGCCTAACAAGGATAACCATATGCAGCGTTGCATCAAACAAAAATTGCTGTTTTTGCTGACCGCCATAAGCACCAAGGAAGCTTTCTCTTCGTACTATTCTTATCCACCACTCACAATTATTGAATAGAAGATGCTGTAAAATGAAACTAATGATCTGATGTAGAGATGGGCGCGTGAGTGAATTTTCGCTCACGTCACGCACGTTTCACGCTTGCTTTAAACAGTCACGTTCACGCACGTTTCACGCTTGTTTTAAAGAGTCACGTTCACGCACGTTCACGCTCACGTTCACTCGCGTTCACGGCGTGACACGCCACTCACGACGTGACACGCAGCTTTTATTTCAAAATTCAAATTCAGATAGAACAGAGTGTTCAAATTTAAAACCAATGAAAAAACCCTAAAGAGAACTAAAAATATGTTTTGCACCTGACATAATTTACGTGATATGTTGCAATCAGAATAGTTGACATAAAAAGAAAAAAATGAAAATTGACTACATTAACTTCGACAATGGATAAATACTGATTTCTCGCAAATATATTTCTTGCAGCTGTCTTCAAAGACATTACTTTTAATACTAAAAGCTGTCATTGGAATTGACGTTTCCCTTATTGGTATGAGTACAGAAGGTATATGTTGCTAGGCAACACTTTTAATTCGTTGGTTTGAAAGTACTTTTACGTACAAGGATAAACATTTTCAGCGTTAAAGCGAGTATACAAAAAAACATTACTTTTATTAGAATAAGTTCATCTACACAAGTACACAATAAATTGCTTTAAAAATATCATCTACACATCTACACAATACATTTTTGGTTTAATAATAAAACGTAATTAACAGTTTCAGCGTTAGCCGAGTATAAAAAACAAACCATTACTTTTATTAGAATAATAAGTTCATCTACACATCTACACATTAAAAATGTTGATTTAAGAGTAATATGTAATCAACATTTTCAGCGTTACGTCGAATTCTGCGCTCTTCTAACATTCGTCCAGCTGTAGAAAATACTCTTTGGCTTGTAGCGGAACTTGCCGGTATGTTTAAAATTTCTAAAGTTTTTTTAACAGTGGCGTATTTACACTGTTTTTCCAAAATCCTAAAATGTCAACCGAATTTTAATTTAACATACTAATTTAGTTTTGTTTCGACATCACCCTATTTACATGTGTCATCGTCAGAGCTGTCTCTAAGTGTATAAAGATAAGAATCTGATGCTGATGTACCAGTTTTGAGTCGTTTGCTATGTATTTCATCATTATCATCTATAGTTTTATTTGCATTATAATCTTCTCTTTTATGTGAAGGTATGAACTTTAAGGATTTATAATTAGGGTCCAAAAATAAAGTCACATAATGTAACTTGTTTGGCACAATTTGTGATTTAATGAATTTAAAAGTTGCTGCACCCTGCAGTTTTTTATTCGTTACTAAATATTTAACGTGAAATTAACGTGAAACGTGAATCACGCCTTGGAAATTTTCACTCACGTTCACTCACGTTCACGTCACGATTTTCAAATATTAGTCACGTTCACGACGTGACACGCCGTGACACGTCGTGACACGACTCTTTTCACGTCACGCGCCCATCCCTAATCTGATGCAACCATCGCCTGCTGGGTTTCCAGGACAGCTTCACCGGGATGCATCGCAATAGGAAAACTCGCCGGAAC
>CALNHX010002589.1:111901-174166 GCA_940337035.1 Agriotes lineatus | reverse complement strand
ACTCTCAAAGAATATGTAAATGTGGTGTAAGTTGTGTTTAACCCTATTGACACAAGACGATTTACTAATTTAAATAATTCTTGAATTACTCCCAATATTATTAAGTCTTGAGAACATTTTACAAACTTTTTTGATGGATTGCAAATGTCTGTTAATATTTTGCACATTGGAAAAGTACTTTATTCGCAACCATATATGTAACGTTAACATTCCTGACCTCATTTGAATGGGGAAGTCGTACATTTCAGCCCGCTACTTCCCGCACTCACTTCCCGTTCAAGTGCGGGAAGTGAGTACGGGAAGTACATTCCCGACCGCTGAGTAGGTAGGGACACTGGGAATCTCGTTGATCCATTCATGCGCGTCACAACCTGTCGTATCATAATATAATAATTTTTCCAATTATTGTTTAGAATAAAGTGGTTGCGAATAAAATAGTATACAAACCTCGACAGGAAGTTTCCTTAGTCTCGAGATAATAGCTGATTTCGACGCTTCGCGTCTCAATCAGCTGACTAATCTCTCGACAGTAATGAAACACTTCCCATCTCGGGCTGTAATATACTATTATAAAATCAATACAGAATTTACGTAACCCAGGTAACTTTTTCTGATTTTATTAAGTTGTGAACATCTCGCAATTAGGTACTTCTGTTGAAATTGAAAACTCTTCGCTCTCTTCCACTACAGAGTTTAGAAACATACGAATTGTGGAACTCAAATTTGCAGGAAAAAAACAATTTAATGCATTTTAAATCTTGCCAAGACTTCTACGACGAAGTGAAGCAACTTAGTAGAACGGTGAATTTTGAAAAAATTTTCCCTAAATTAGGTATCTCAATGGAAGATTTTCTTAATTTGATGACTTTAAACAAAGTTTAATATCAAATGGAATTATCTGATCTTCAGGCTAACTCAATTGTTGCATCTAATGGAGCAACTGGAATAAAATTATTCCATTTTTTTCTGAAAGAAAAATATCCAAAAATGCAAGATTTTGAATAGTTTCTATATTTACAATTACATATATCAGCAAGCTCGTTTTCTGAATGAAATATATAAAATCAAAGCACAGAAACTGCTTAAAAAACTCTTCACTTAAATATATACTTTGTCTCGCAACAACCAATATTGATATGGACTTGAAAGAAATTATAACAGCTGTGGCCACAATGCTCCGTTAAATTTATTAAATATTTAATAATGTTTATTAGCTATTATTTATTTTTCGTATGAATAACTATTTGTTGAGGTTTTTAAGGTAACACGAATTGACTTTTCAATTACCTATCTTATCCTATTCTTTTTTTGCTTGCTGAATATTTGCAAAAGAAAAAATGGCCTGTGGTGTGCTGGGACGTATCTTTGTATTAAAATAACGTTACTAATACCAATTCCACAGCCCTCCATTGATTAAAATATTCAATCATATGGTACATGAACTTACTATTTATTAGCATCCACTAACAGTAAACACAGATTGATTAAAAAAAAGCCTAGAATGTATAAAAAGCATTGTTTTAACTGGCTTAATTACTCGTTGAATATTCGAGCCTCTTGAGCTTCTAAATACTTGAACCGGTTTTAAATGTAAATATTAGATAGAGTTAATATAAAAAGCTTGGTAAGTCTTAATAGGTCCCAACATTGTCAGCAAAAAATTTGATAACAGAAAATTTGTATGGTAATTATGCAACTTACTGCTACTTAAGCCATGAAAATTTAGGTTAAGGTTCCGCTAGATCTAATTGTAGTAATGTATGAATGCGTTGGTTATTTAAGAATTATGTAACGCCTACAATTTACTTGAGTTAAATTACCGCACATAATAGCTAAACACCAGACAATCAGCATTACGCTGGTTTCTTATCATATTAATAAGCATTATTACTAATGCAATTATAGTAACATCTATATTTTTATTCTTAGAAGTTTCACTTCACAATTTAATTTTTTTGTTGTCCGTAAACACTTAAACAATACCTAATTCATTTTTTTCTTTTTGACATTTGCAGTCAGTTGTATAAACCCTTCTAAACTAAAGGTAATTCAATCTTGACAAAAAGTTTTATTGCAATGGCTACAACAATTTAGAGTGTTTTCCAAAGCCAATCGACTGAAACTACTGAAATAGTGATTAAGTCTTGGTGTTCTGCTATGCTGCCAATCATTATTGATATCACTATTTAATTGCTTCTTTGGCAGATTTAAGTTGAATTCGTATTCTTATTGCAGCTCCCGTTGAAGTGCCCGTTTCACAACGACGGTTTTCTGCAGAAGACTGGGTACTGCTGGATGCGATGGGATCAGCACCACTTCCAGCCTGTACAGGACGCTTTCTCACCATGCACAAGCGACGGCGCAAAAAACTCACCACCCGCTCACTCACTCAAGATCATGCCATTCTTGATGATATCTTTCACGGACAAGCTCAGGTAGATATTTTTAAAGGGTGAATTGCAGTTGGAAAAACTTGACATCAACACTAAAGACATAATTTTATCATCTTGGTGTTCAATCAATATTTAACAAGTTCAACACGTTTTGAGTAACCCGTGACTCGACGACAGCATTACTAGTGTGTGTCACAGAATTATGACTGCTTACGTACCATGCAAACGGTGTTTTGGTTAAGCTTTGGGATTTTCATTCAAAACAAGATTTTTATCATGAGGCTTGTCCATTGTTCATCCACCAACAAAACACACCACACCATTAAATCCAAATATCTACTCCCACTTCAAAATATGTAGAAAATACTTTCACTTAACAAGTCAGCAATGTCGTGACACAGACAGTATAGCGAAACATGGTTCAAGTCACCAGAGGCTTCAGATGCATGAAGAAGCAGATTGCAAAATAACACAAGGGCTGAAAGTATTAAATAATGAATCTTATGAAAGTCGAAACTGTAATATAGATAATTATATGGTCAATATTTCTTGTAATTTGGGTAATCACTTTGCTAGTCTGATAAGTACAAAGAATCAAAATCCTAATTTAGTCAATGACAAGATATCTAATCTGCTGCTCCGTTTTCTTTTAGATCTTCTTTCACTACCTCCCACAACATTGTTTCTTGAGTGTCTCTTTCTTCATTTATCGCCTGGGATAGGTTTCAACAGGCTATATAGTTGGCTGTTACTTCTTCATTCACTTCCTTCACATCTTTCCTGTTCTCTCCCACATCTCTAACTTTCAATCTGTTGTGTTCATCACTCATGTTTTTCACTCATGCCTTACTGTTGGTCGAAACACTGATGACATGATAACTCTTTGTGACTTGAAAATCACTCATAATGCACCAGTACACCTTTCATCTTCTTTGTACTACCTACCGATACTTCTATTTCCTTACCGTTATTTCCCTCTTCTATTAGTTGTACTTACCTCTAGATATGTATAATAAGTTATCAATAAAATTGGTCTCCTTGTCTCGGGCCATTTTGGACTGTGAAAGGTTACGACAGAATCCCAGTAACTTTTATTCTATTGACTTCACTTACTGTCATTCGTGCAAGTTGAGTAAATTCAATTAGTTGCCTTCTTACTAGCCTTTTAAAATAGAAAAAGTTGGTGTATATTTCTTTCTTAATTTCATAGTATGTTGTCTGGACAATTCTCTTAGGTTAAACATGTCTATAACTGATTTTTTTTTTCTAAAAACTTACTGATATTCAACAATTATGCTTTCTGTAGCCTTCTGTAATCTGTTTTTAATGGCTGTATATTTGTACAACGTACGCAGGAGCACTAACCTCCATAGTTTTTCATCTTATGTAATACAATTACTACAGCCTCTTCCCTATATCTAGCATAATTCCATATCTCCATCTTTCCTTAATCAAACTATATGCTCTAGTGTCTAGTATTTGTCTTATCATCTCCATATTTGATTAGTTACATCCAGGACTTTTTCTGTTCATTGTTCTTTCTATTCTTTAATTTTGTTTCTGATTGATTTAATCTGTTCAATGCATCATCTGGCTGCACTTCTTTGCTTCGATCGTACTTAATACCTGGTTTTGGCTGAAACTGTTTTTTTAGGATACTGCATTGGTAACTAGCGTTTACATAGTTACAAACGAGTCCGGTAGATAAAATTTACCGGCCTAGACCAGTAGTAGAACTACCGGCCGGTAAATTTTATCTACCGGACTCGTATCCTAAAAAATCTTATACGATACACGACCGGTAGCATTTTTATGGCCTTGCCAAACATACAGGTCTCGCCCTACGGGCTCAACCTGTAAAGTATTGGCGCGGCCATAAAAATGTTGCTACCGGTCTAATAACGTAAATAGCTATTAAAGTAATCAAATTCAAGTCGTATTATAAAATATCAAAAATCTTCCTATTAAGGAACATTTTGACTCGTACATTAACAAGATATGTTTCATTTTGCAGAAGACTGTACGCATTAAACAAAATGTTTTATTTAATATCTTTGATACTATCGATATCACTGTAAACAGAGCTGGGCTAAATACTTTTTATGACCAAAAAGTAGTTAAATAATAAATACCTATAGTATTTAATAGTTGAATATTTTTATAGAAGTATTTAAATACTTTAAAAAAAATTTTTGTATTTGCTCCCCAAACTGGTTACTTTGGAAACTGTCTAGGATCCTCAAAATGGCCATTTAGAGGCCTTGTACTTAAAGTCGTCATGGCAACATTTTAGCGGACTCAAACATTAGTTGCCATGACGACTTTAAGTACAAGGCCTCTAAATGGCCATTTTGAGGATCCTAGACAGTTTCCAAAGTAACCAGTTTGGGGAGCGAAAAATACATTTTCGCGCGGCCTCCTAATATAATGCCGCGTTAATGGTAATTGAAACTTCATATTATAATGTTTGGAGAGCTAATACAAAAAAACGTTGTATGCAACACGTCCTCAAATGGCTTTAGAGGACTCATCTTCATATTACGGACTCGGCTGCGCTTCGCTCCGCCTCGTCCGGAAACATTACGACTCGACCCCTAAAGCCTTGCTTTGATGACTAGTTACATAAAGTACTATTAAATAATTAGTAAGTATTTAAATATTTTAAAAGTATTTAAATACTTCTGGTTTTTAGATAAAACTAAAATGTAAAATAATTTGTGAAGTATTTAAATAGCAATGCAGTATTTATAAACTTTTTAGCAATTTAACAATTTTTCAAAACGAAATTTAAAGTTCATAATTTCCTTTCATTTGAATACATAGTAATAATTGTAGTAACCCAAGTAGTAAAGATAGCATAGTTTAGGTGCTATATTTAGGCAAAAAATCTCAAAATCTAGAAAATATTTTTTTGATAAAATTACTTATATTGAATATTAACAAGAAGTAAATCCATAGTTAAACAAATATAAATTTTAAACAATATACAGTGAAATCTCCCTTACCGGACACCTCTAATAAGCGGACACCTCTCTTACACGGACATTTTGTTGGGAACCAACTTGCTTGCATTAACTTTACTAATAAAATTTTCTCTATTAAACGGACACTCTCTTAAACGGACACGGACACCATTTTTCAACAGTTTTTAGACTGTGAATCTCTCTTATACGGACACTTCAAAACTCAGGCCCAGTTAATGCCGTGAGGCGTCAAAACAATCCATAAATCCAACATTTAATGATCATGTTGTTAAAATATAGAATTCTTTTGCAATACAGGCGGTATTAAGTCAACTCAAATCAGCGTTACGACTGCAGGAAATTCGACACTTTCATTACCCTATGCGCGATATTATTACAAAACAATCCATGTCGCTTGATTTTAGAGGCCTGCAATTCAAAACTACGTTGCCTTTTGCGACAGCATCCCATTATGATAAAAATAAAAATAGCAAGAATTTTTCCTGCTTGCTTTTATTGAATGAAAGAATAAGAAAACTAGGCTCAGGGCCCCGCGACCGCGTAGTCTGCGGGTATCACGTTACGCCAGTGTAATCAATTCGAACCAGAGGACGATTTACCCTTATCAGTAATGGCTGAACCGTATAGGAGTATCCCAGAAATCGAAGACGTCGACCCTGACGAATTTATAAACATTGACAAGGAAATAAGCGAAGAAGATGATGTAACCGAAATTTCAGGTGAATCAGCTGCCGTTGATGTGCAGTTGGCAGAATTAGAAAACGATGGCGACTTAGAAATTTGTGAGAATGTAATCAAGACCCACACGGAAGCATTAACAGTGAAATGTTTTAAATGCTTTGCTAAAGAAAGTAACGACTTTAAAGTATTCAAACTGTCAAAATATTCAGAAATACATGCAGAAAGTATAATAAACAGTCAGAAAAACCCTTACGTCAGTCTTTCATTGTACACGTATTTTCCGGACACCCTGTATACAGTGTGTCCCCGAATAGGTGAAACGACTCTTGTTAAAGATAAAAAATTCTCGTTTTAAATTTTCATTTTCTGGGGTTCAGCCCTGCTTGGTTAAAGGCGAATTTCGAACAGCATTTCAGTTTTGAAAAATTAAGTATGCCTTTGAAGTTTTCAAAAAATCTATTTTACTGTAGAGTAGCGTGCCTTTTATGTAGAAAATACGACAAAAAGCTATTAAGAAAAATTGTTTAGAATCAACATCTAGGCTCCTACACCACAATTTCAAAATCCCCTGCCAACTTTGACCTCTCACATTTTCTTTTATGTTTAGGTCCCATATCAAAGAATTTTACTTTTAACAAAAACTGCTATGGTAAAACAAATATTTTTAACAAAGTTTTTTATTTCATAATAAATTTCAATGCATGTTTCGTAATTATTCTAAAAAAATGTAAAATTTTACTGATAACGGAAGTCATGTGACAATTTTTGTTTGGCCCATTTGTAATCACTTTGCAACTACCTCTGGTCGTTAGTGTTTGATTTTCCAAGAAATTCTAAATAATTTTTTTTCATTTAATGCCAGTTTTTTGGCGATCACTTTATTTATTATTTGTCTATAATAATTTTCTTACGTAGTGCACACTGTAGTTTGCGAATTTAAATTCGGCGCCGAGATGGCCTCGCGCCAAGTTGGCTGGCGCCGAGATGGCTCCGCGCCGAGTTGTCCCGGCGCCGAGCTGGCCCCGCGCCGAGATGGCGGCGCCGAAGTGGCGGCGCCGAGATGGCGGCGCCGAGTTGTCCGGCTTCGATCTGCATACATAGAGCTTGCTTATAAACAACACACAAGCACTAATTATAACAGCAATAATAATAAAGTTTATTTTCCATTCTGCTGACACAGTAAACAACATGCAAATGTAAAATACATAAATAATTGTCCTAAAAACAAAATTGTGCGTGGGGCTTCCGTTAAAATTGTTATTACTCTATTGTTAATTTAATCACCAAACAGCTTCATTAAAAACCCTTTTATTTGAAAGTGAGAGTGAATTATGTTTCTTCAGGTTTTTAGAGAAACGACATAGAATTTTACGCTACTACATCTAGTTTATCAATTACGTTTTAATTAAGAATGTTGTATAATAAAAACGTAGTTCATATTAGTCGTTAGTTAATTAGTTATCTTTATATATATAATTCTTCTGTATGTGTGTATGTGACTGAACTCCTCCTAAACGGCTGGACCGATTTTGATGAAATTTTTTGTGTGTATTTGAGTGGGTCCCTGAATGGTTTAGATTCACAATTGGACCCGGTAGGTGGCGCTGCAATCGGGTTCTAGGAATTTCTTGAATTTTTTTTTGACAAATTTCTTTTTTAATTTTTTTTAAAGATATCTCGCATATCAGAACATATAACCCTAAAATTTCACCCCCCACCAACCCTCAATATTTTTTAAAATAAATAAAATCAAAAATTCGAAAATCGAAAAAACCTTTGCTGAACCTGCTAATAGCAGGCAAACCAACGTTCGGGCAGGACAACGTCTGTCCGGTCCGCTACCCCTTAGGGGGTGAAATGGGGTAAATAAGCCTAAACAATCGATATGGGTGTCGTTATTGAGGTTTTTTGGGACGTTGATTGCGAAAATGGCATTTACTCCAAGACGATGGACATGACATAAAATTAAAACTATAGTGGTGAAACGGGGTTTCAGAGACAAATTATTTTTGGGCAGAACAACGTTTGCCGGGCCAGCTAGTTAGTTAATAAAATGTTTCCTTTTTTGAAGCGTGATTGTAGGAACCTTTTTCTTCGTGTCAAATTCTTTAAATCACTTTTGGTTTCTCTTTTTCCATACTATTACTTATATTTATAGATTGTGTTAATTAATTTATGCTCATTAGAGAGAAAGAGCGAGAAATGTGATGTGCTATTATAAACAAAATTTTGTTGTAAGTGATTTTTAGTAATTATTTCTGATTCAAAACATCAATAAGCTCACTTTGCAAATAAGATTGGAGGAAAATGTGTTGTTTTTTTCAATCTTTTTATATCCGGACAAAGACAATAATTGTCTGGAATAAAATTAAACATTATCTTGATCAAATCTATTCCAATACCTACGAATTTTTCATCAAGTCTATCTTTTATGCAGCCTATGTATTTTAGCATTTTCTTACAGAATCAGTAAGAGTGATATTGAAAAATATGTCCTTTTGAAGAGTTTAAATGTGGATTAGGTAAAATATTTATTTGAATCTATACTTTAAAAACAAGTGAAACTAGTTTCTCAAGTCGTTTGCGAACTTTGAAGCAAAATCAATACAGTACATAAATTTTTGAACTTCATAATTTCATTTGTGACTATGATGAAGATCATGTAAGTTATCTCTCTTCTCTTTCACTCTTTAGTAGTCCACTCCTGAACGTAGGCCTCCCCTTGTTGTCTCCAGGACTTCTTATCTTGTGTCAATTCTTTCCTGCTTTATTTTTAATGTCATCAATCCACCATCTCTGAGGTCTTCCAATGCTTCGTATTTTACGTTTCCATTGTACTATATATTTGGTTGCGCGAAGTGTCCACTCCAGCTCTATTTAAATGTCGCTTTGCAAGTTATGACATCTTTTACCTTGGTTCTTTGCCTTGTCTCTTTGTTCATAACACGATCTCTGAGACTTAATTCCAACATCACTTGCTCTCTGGCTCCTTGCGTCAGCGTTGTGTTTTCTATAACGTATGTCAACACAGGAAATATGTAGCTGTCAATTAGTGTCCTCTTTAAATTAATTGGAATGTCTTTGTTCTTCAGAACGTTTGTCAATTTTCTATAGCTGCCCAGGTTAGTCGAATGCGCCTATTTATTTCAGTGATCTGGTTTGTCTTTCCTAATCTGAGATTATGTCCTGATAGATGGTATTGCCTTGCCTAACTCCTTTTTTAATCAGTGTTTTACTTGTTTGAGCATCATGTGCGATGTTGATTACTAGTGTTGCATGATTATAAATATTTTCAAGTAGGTTTTTATATCTTGAATCAATCCTTGAATTGTGCATGTCTTTAAAAATAACCCATAATTTCACTGAGCTTTGTTATAATCAGCAAAAGCATTATATTCATTACATTTTTTGTTATCAATGAGCGGACGGATTGTACTGAAACCCTTCTGGAGGCTGGTAGTCATCCAGCTTATTAGTTAATCTATTTGTTAGAGTTTTTGTTAACAGCTTATAAGGGTGCAGTAAAAGAATTATAGGTCTGTAGTTGTCGATCTTTAATTTATCGTCCCTTTGTATAATAAAACTACCGCCTTGTCTGAGACAATTATTGAGAAGTATTTTTATAGACTCTAGTGTCACATTTCCAGTTACTTTTATTATGTCAGTTGTATTACCTACCGTCCTCTTCAAGATTTTCTCGTTTGTAGAATGCTGTGTAAGTCTTCAATAATTTGTGTTATTTCTTCTTTATCGCCTTTGATATTTCAATTGGGGTCTTTTAACTGATATAATCGTGGTCGACCAGTGTTATCAGATATTTTGAGAATCTTCATTTTTTTATTTTCTATTATCGTTTTAATCATTTTTGTGTTGTATTTTCTTTAATTTATTTCTATACAATTTTGTTCAATTCTTTATATTCTGGTGTTCCTCTACCTAACTGCCTTCGTTTTGTCATAAGTTCTCTCTATTTTTGTATTTGTATTTCTAACAATGGCACTTATCTTCTTGTTCAGTGTACTAATGTCAGTTCTTTTTTTTTTTTTCTATTGTCCCGGTCACACTGAATACAGTGTGGAGCCTTATGGAGTGCACCGTTGCCAGCTGTAGCATCGCTTGGGTCGGCTAACTATCAGTTTTATCTCAACATTTTTATGGATAATAATAATAAACAATAAATTAAAAATGAAATGCTGTTACAATCCATACAAAAGCCAAAACTAGGATAACATGATCTTTAATTAATAATATTAGGTAGTAATACATGTAATTGACAACCAAATTAAATTCACTTAATTCAATAATATGTTTCTTCTGTTCAAAAATGATAAATCTACCAAAATGATTAATTATTAGTGCAGGGGTTCTCAAACTATTTTAGACACTGTACCCCTTTTTACCGACAAAAAGTTTTGGGTACCCCTTATCAGTAAGTAAACTGAAATAGATAAAAAAAATCTTAAACCTTTTTATTTAGTAGGTATAGTTTTAACCTGTGTAACTCAATTACGGGTCATGTTTAAATAAAACAAAGAGATATTGCTTACATACATTTTTATTATATTAAAAACAAAAAGGGGGGAGGGGTGTACATCACATCAGCTGATGCACTCTGTCCACCCGTCTACCGTCGCGCCACCACTATATATAATTTTTGACTTATACAGGGCGAGTTAACAATTTCAAAATTTTCAAAACCTTATATTTTCGCTAAAACTTCATTTTTTTGGTGGAAAATTATACAGGATGATATAAACGCTCATTTTTTATGCAGAATTTTATTATACCCAATGCCATAGAAGTTTACACTTCTCCCGTGTGGTCTTAAGCACAAAAATAATTTTTCCGCTATTTAAATTTAAAGGTTTGTTTTATTTTTTGTTGGCCTGCTACGTACCCCTTAAAAATTTTCGCGTACCCCTAAGGGGTACGCGTACCACACTTTGAGAACCACTGTATTAGTGGACACGTCCTTAATACTTAAACTCCATGTTGAAGGTAAGAAATCGGACATAAAAATAGAGAGAAATTTCATATTTGGGGGTTTAAGCCATTTGGGCACACTTTCTGATCTCCGTCATCCAATTAACACTTCATTACGCTATTCAACAAACCTGTCCTAAAAGACTTATACAATTCAGCTTTCACTTTTGATTTTTCAAACCAATTCAAATTGTTCTAATGTATGTGCGAACTTGACAACAATAAATTAGTATATTTATTTAAAATGATAATATGCATGGCACGCAAGTATCTTTTTGGCTGAGCCGACCCTGTGACTGTCATACGATTCAGGGCAACGCTGCGCTCCTTTCTCTCATTTGAAATACATTGGCTATGCTGGCCACACTATATTCTCGGTGTGACCGGGACTATAGTTGGTTAATATCCATCTTACTCATAGTTTCTTGGTCAGTGAATCTTTCTTTGAGTTCATATTGATATTTTTGTCTGTTCTGCTGTATTATGTCTGCGGTGAAAACCTATAGTCGCTACCAGTATCGAAATAATTTAAGATTGATATATCTTTTACAATGTATTTTTGGTTTGTTATTATATAATCGATCGAATTTTTCACGGTTGAATCTGGATTTCTCCGTCCATCGTCTTTTTGCTAATTTTTGGTAAAAGGTACATATTCATACAGTAAATTTTCGCAGTAGTGAGATAATTTATTAGTCTTTCTCCAAGTTCATTTGTAGATCCAAGTCCAAAGTTTCCTGTATATGGACTTCTATTATTATTTTTAGGTGTTCCCATCTTGGCCTTTTCTCGCCCATGATAATTGTGTAATATGTTTTTTTAATGTTTGTGTTTGTGAGATATCTCATAGAGTTTCTCCATTTCTTCATCAGATGAGGTACTTGTTGGTGCATAACGCTTTCATTTTGGTGACTGGATGTTTTACATCTTCATGTATCATAATGGCTACTCCGCCTATGTGTGTGTGTTTTTCTCTGTTATTCTGGTAAAGAATATGTCCTGTTTTTAATACAGTGCATTTTTCTTCAAACAATCTAGTCTCACTTAAGCCTAGGACGTTACATTTTATATAAGAAAATTCTTCCTCTAGTTCTTCTAAATGGTCACTCGACATGATTTTTTAGATATTATATGTGAATTTTGTTTTATTTTCGAATAGTGGTACATTTTATGAATTTTTGGCTCCCCGAGACTCCTTAAGGCAAACCTGTATAAAGGTGAGAGATTTATCGCTAAGTAATCTACCCACCTGGAGTGTCCATTTGTTGTAAAATTTGCTTTTGGGGGTTTTTAATCTTACTCTTCCACGGTGGCTAGACGGCTTGGAAGATGGATTCAGATATGAAAAAGGTGGAAAAGATCATGAGCCCGTGTGGGCAGGGTCATCTGAAGTAGGTCTGCTCTCTGCCGGTGTCGCAGAGGAGTACCTACCTGCGTAAGCTATTTAATTCTACCATAATATAAGAGTTGCCTAATGTTTTTCCCAATGAATTTGTTTAAACAGTAGAGTAAACGTTTTCATTTCTGTTGTCTAATGAAACTACAGTTTCTGAATAATACCATGTTTGTCATATTATCATAAAGCCCTCAAGTAAAATTTACACATCACCAACGTGGCATCACTTGGGACTCATAGTTTCATATATTTTTGTATAGATTGCATAACAATCATAACGTACAAACTTGTATAGGATTTATGTAGAACTGAAGCTTTAACGCAGCAAATATCATAAAGAAGGAAAGTCTATTATTAGGTTATTTAGAACGATTATGGTGAAATCGTCTCCTTTCAAGGTGAAATGGATTCCTGGTAACAATTTATTTAACTTTCTTTATCTGCAGTGTCGGCTTAAAGATAACAAAGTTGAACGGATGCACAGTAGTAGGTACAATGTTCCAAATCCAGACTCACTATCGCCTACATATGTATGTATGTATGTAATATTTTGTCATTTTTAGTTATTTAAAACGGTGTTTAAATGTTTCTGCTTTTTTATCATTCGTTTATCTAACAGACTCATATATTGATATCAAACGTTGTTTGATTTTAAAAGTTAATTTGGACCTTAAGGAAGTCATTGAGTCACTAAAAACTATAGCCGATGAAAAAAAAGGTTCTCTGCTGAGTGAAAAAATGTTTGCACAACGACCCCTATTACATTTCATCCCCTATTGTTCAGCCCCCATGTACTATTTTAGTCATTTTTGACTCTAGGGATTCTTTCTATGGTATGGACTAGAGTTCCTAAATATTATAAGAGTTGAGACAAGTCGGGAATAGATGCTGATTGGTTGTGATCCACTGCGCATGCGCAGTTTCGTTTGAAATTGCACCAGATTTAAGTCCTATAGTTACTGTAGAAACCAGTTCTGAGAATGTCACATTTGACAAATTTTTATTTGACTTTAGTATAGCCCCTATATTTACATATAGTAGCGACAACGATTGATGTTGCCGCTGGGGCAAAATCACGTTGGTATCCCTTAAGTCCCTAGCATATTTAAAAATGGCCTAGGAAGTTGCATAATTAAATTCAAATGTGACATTGACAGTTCGTGTTTTTATTCATTTTTCTCTTCGGGGGCTAATTTGAAGTCGAGGACGTGGAAATGCCAGGGTGTTGTGTCGATAAGTGTAAAAATAGTGGCAGAAAAGGATTTCAGGTATTCAGATCTGTTATTTTTTCACTGTTTACACTGAAATTTACCGTTTAGTAACTTTTTGTATTTTCATGTTTGCATCAGGTTTGCCCCATGATGTCGCTACTATTTGTAATAGAGGGGCTATAGACTTTAGGTCTAACCCTGATTAATGCAAATCTATTAATATGCGTTTCATTTCTACCTGACAATAGTTCTTTAAATAGCATATCTTGCAGAGTTGTAAGTATGTATATGAAATTTACTTAAAAATTAGTTACTTAAATAATTATTTTTCTACAGTTTTTGAAATACGGGTTGTTGCATTTTTCGCTTCAGAAATAGATTCGAACGGGGCTTTATATCCATTGACACAAATTCCCAAAAACGAGAAGCAAAGAGCTGAATAGTTCAAAAGTATAAACTGAACACTCACAAGTAGAACCAGACTCGGTTGGAAAAAGTGCGTCTGGATGGCAAACTAAAACTAAAATCCAATGCTGTACCTACTTCGTTTACGTTGTCTCAACTCTTTTTCAAAGATTACTTATACAGGATCCGTAGTAGATACCTACCAGTGTAGTTTTCATAAACGCTTTAAATTAACCGTTTTTTGACAGTGTCAAAGTGACAAGTAATTAAATTCATAGGTGACACATACTAAGAAAGACAACTCTGGCCTTGTATGCTATCATTTATTTTTGGAACAGTAATGGCGGCTGACATTTGCGTTGTCTCAACTCTTATACTATACAGGAACTTTAGTATGGACTAACTCCTATAAAAATTTCAAGTTTCTACGCTTTTTGGAAGGGATCAAAACGTGAAAGGCTGTGTTACCGCACGAAACGCTATTAACGACATAAACGGGAAATATACCTAGAATTACACGGACCTAACTCCATTACGATATATGGTAACAAAAGGTTACTCCGGATAAAAGAACTTAGTTGAGAGGGCGGGCCCCTAACGACCTTTGAATTAGGGCTGCGCTCCGGGAACGAGGTAAAAGATTTAAATATTGATGCGCCACCACATTCGGACTAGATCGGGAAAACAAAATAAGCAACACAGGTGAACGCACTGTGAATGTGGAAACGAGTAATTCACCTTTCTACTTCTACCTTGGCACAGCTTGAGGTGGCGACTGCAACAGCTGAATTGAACCTACCTTTCGTTAGCCTAGCTTACAATCCATCTGATTCCTGTACGTCAAAACAAAACACAAAATAGCATGGAAACACCAATGAAAAACGTAGATAATTAACAATAAACTCTATTAAAGTAATAAGGTATGTGAATAACAATGAACATGGAAATGTTTACTGGTTACAGTTAAAAAATAACAGGCAAAAGGGGTTAGTTAGGTTAAATTGCGACGTTAGACTAAACACAGCGGTACAATGACAATCAAACGACGTAGTTACATTTCAAACAGTAATAACTTTAAATTTAGCACGCAAAAGGACTACGTTATATGATCAACATTAGTAACAATTACTCAAATAGTGGTACAACAACCTTTACTTGAACTTAAAGCGCAAAACAACATGTAGACAACAAAACTTGACGGTATTGTTCAACATCTTACTATTTAAATCAACCAAAGGGCGCAATTTGCCCAAACACTTCGGAAATCACTAAATGTGTAGGCGGTACAACGGTTAATAACTAAAATACCTGGTAGGAATTCAGATGTTCTGGCTACTGGTTCAACTCCAGCTGCGGCTCGCATCCCAAGCTGTTGCCACGAAAAGAACGACAGGGAAACTGCATAAGGGCGGTATTCAAGCAGGTGTGACGACATTAAATCCCCGGAACAGGAAGAGTGAAGCACCTTACGACAGGTAGATTCGGTACGGCAATTCGTGATTTCACTACGATGATGATTTAGCACACAAACGAGGTTTTTCACTTAATAATCTGCTTTCAACGTAATTGGAGGTACCCAGCTCCACGATACAGAAGAAACCCTTAGCTAAACATTTCACGACACTGACACAGAGGCTTGACAACGGCTAACATACAGTTTTACTTGTTTTTAACTTTCGACGAGGCCGAAGCCCCGCCGGAATCGATGACCTCTGAACGGTTCGAGGGCCGGGCGCTGATTGATGCTTTGGGCTGAGATGCGGAACCCAAAATGACTAGGCACATGCGTGGCTTAACTCGTTCCTTGTTCCACTCAAGGGCCTCGCGGAAAATGTTCCAGCATGTTGAAAACAATTTTGCTTGTAAAGGGGAATCCCAAGTAAATCACAGTCGTCTGGCTGGCGTCAAGAACTCATTAAAACGAGATAAGAGCAGGATGGCGTCACCCAGTCGGCATGCGAGAACAGCTTACGTCACATCAAACAGGAACAAAGCTTAATTTAGAATTGAATTTCGACGAACATAACTGAACTGCAAAGCGTTAATCTACGAAATAAGCGGAAATAAGGTTCGTATGGACTAAAGGTTTGAGGCTTCCACACTAAACTAGGAATTTGGGGCTTGACTTTTGCGGGAACGTACTAATTTCGAAGAATTGTCCTTACAGCTTACTCTTCTTAAAGCCCCCATATTGGATCCGTCATATTAAATTTACCGGATTTGGGATTTTTCTGATCAATCTTAGGTCTCAAGGAATGTCTGCTTCGAATTTTAGGTTTGTAGGTCATCGGGAAGTGCAAAAAGACAACGATGTACTCGTGACCAAATCCACTTCCATTTGTGATTTGGTCATGAGTACATCGTTGCCTTTTCGCTGTGTAAGTTTTTCGTAGCTACCGATAATGATAGCGTGGCTGTCGAAATACGGATGTAGCAGTTGTTAAATATTTGTGTGGTGAGGGTTTTAACGAATTTGTGAAAGTTTAATATTATATAATAGGTATGTAAATTATAAACTATTATCCATTTACTTGACATCCGCACTGTCAAACTGACAGTATGTTGGCACCACAGCTATATTTTACATTTTAATAATTAAATTAATGTACTCTCTAATAAAAAAACATTTTTTTGGAAGTATAGTCAAGAATTTTTTTAAAATTTGGTACTGACAGTGCGGATGTCAAGTAAATGGATAATAATTGTTTTAGTCCACTTCAGTGCAAGAGGCTAGAAATATTTTCTTTTCTATCTTTCTATGTTCAAATACAATTTTTTGGAGCTTCTTTTGTATATGACTTCAAATCCACTCTTTGTAGTTTGTATCCAAATACGTATATTTGCTGTAGCAAGTTCATTGCACAGTTCTAGTAAAAACATTCATCTTCTATATAATTTTTGTTTCATCCATTTGGGATTTTTTAAATGTGCAGGAATTCAAGACGCAAATATTCCAAATGTTCATGTAAAGTCTATATAGCCAACGGGCTATTCATCTGGCACAAGTGTATCAACATTATCAACCCCGTAGCTATCTCAGTGAACAGGAAACTCTATTACTATCTCAGGTAGTCGCTTATGCAAGATCACTATCGGCCAAAACCGAAATATGGTTCCCCTTTTAATGTTGGTTGGACATAAATTTAACTTTAAACAATGCACAAAGAAGCCTAATGGTTTACATCATCTATTGACTTCAAAACACATATAAAAACATAAAAAACAAAAAACACGCATAAAAATACAAAAGAAATAAAAGGAAATAGAATTAAGTTCTGAAACAATCTACGTGCGATATAGATTGAGGCTACTCGTAAGCGTGTTGCAAACATACATAAACAGCGTAAAACATTACCAAAAATATTGATGAAGTAATGATCTTTTAAAAGAACGCAAATGTCAAAATTACCTAAAGCCGGTACTTATTTGAGTCGCTGATAAAACACATTCTTGCGTGTTTGCAAAAACTTGCAGTTAAATGCAACCTTATTCCGCTCCGCAAACATTTTACTGGGAGCTGAATATTGAATACCCGTGGAAATGGCACGCCTTAATTGCATGACCCGCTCCTGGCGGACATTATGCTGGGAACCACTGATCGCGTACAGGCTTCGTAAAGGCAGTTGAATTGGCGCCTGTCAAAATTGACGCTTCAAATAAGCCTTTAAATATAGCACAATTGGTGTACTTACATGTACACTCAGAAAATGCGTTTGTGGAATTTGTAAATGCTGGTCGCTGCCTGCACTTTAACTCTATTTGCAGCAAACGTTGGCTGCCAAGCTCCTTTAGGCCGCTTCAAGTTAACTTATATCACTATGTGGCGAATTCACGTACCATACTTTCCAATCTAACAAACTCATACAGCTCTCAAAAGAAGCTGCGTGCGATTGCTGCCTTCTTTGTTAAATTTGCATGAATTGAAAACCCCGCATCCCGCTCAAAGCGTGTGTTTCTTGCTACACTCGCGAAAGCAAAAATTCACAATACACGTCCAGTGCAGCACCGGCTTTGCGAGCATTTGCTTACATAAAATACAATATTAAACATAGGAAATACAACTTGGATTCCACATTTAAGCATGGAAATAACCATTATCGGTAAGGGATCCAGCTGACACGTTACACATAGAATAATTCTCGACCTTTGTAAATCATAGAAATTAAAGAAGAAAACTATTTTTTACATTCCATAAAAAATACAATCCATCTTATAAGTTAAGTACATTTTAAGAAACTACATTGTTTAGGAACCAAAACATAATTTTAACTTTTAAAATTAAATATGCATACTTTTCGTAAGCGAAATGTTACATGCGGAAATTACAACAAAGCAGTCAGCGATTCTTATCAGTACTGGTCGAATGACCCGGTCGACAAACTGCAATTTTGCAAACTTGCTATCTCTTTGTTATGAAATTGAACACGCAAGTGCATATGTGAGCTCAAACTGGGGCAAAATAACATGAACCTTGTAATTTACGTCATAGTTAATGTATATAAATAGGAAATATTCTAGTCAATAAACAATACAGTTTTAACATCTGTTCTGTATTCACCCAACCTCTGGCCAACGGAAATTAAGTCTTTTAAATTCATCTCGTGTGAGACTGCACGAGACCGTTGGTTCACAACCCTTTTTAATTCCTGCACCCCTAAGACGTATCCTGTAAATTGTCCAAATTAAAATCATACAGTCCACTATAACCTCCACCCTGAACAACATTTTTCTGAGGAAAATTTTAGATATTTTCTAAAATTACAAGTCCTGCTCCAAAACTTTCAAATAGGAGTAAAGTTTTTAATAATCCATGTATGTAGTTAACCCGAAGAATGTTATTGAAAACCCGAAGCCCGAAGAATGACTGCCAAACTTGAAGTCTTTGGGTCAAAATGACAGTGTTGGCAACCCTAAGCATAGGGCCATGATGAATAGTTTCCTTCTATTCTATTCTGTACCATCTGTTTGATTTTTCGCCATTTTATTTCCAGTTTCTCAGCTTTCTTGTCGATTCCAGTCCAGTGCTTGTCTTGCTCTGTTGCTCTGTTCTGCTCGGAGCGTATGCCCTACCCAGTTCCATTTACACTGCCTTATTTCAAAAGTTATCTGTCCTGTTCTAAAAAGTAAAACTTATTTTATTGTTTACATTCTGAGTCATCTTCTACACTTTAAACCCATCCGTGCTGTTCTTTTGGGTATTTTGCCACACTACAAAATTAAAAATATTTAAACTTTTCGGGCAACGAATGTATCCGTATGTAATCACATCCATAAAGTAATACTGGTTTGTTGTTGGCGTTCAGTATGTGTAATTTAGTTTTTCTTGTTAACTGAGAAGAATTCCATATTTCTTTTAGCATTCCAAATGCTTATTTAGCCTTTTTATTTGTTAAGTTGCATTGATTTTTCAACTCTTTCTTATGCAACTGCTTTTTGAGTCTTGATGTAATGGTTGGATTACGTTTATTATTTTTGTTAGTGTTTCTATATACTTTATTACTCTCCATTCAACTGACTATTCTATAGCTATCCTTCGTGTATTTGGGTAGAAACCTGCTAGTTCATTGTGTAATTTTGATTTTACTGCTTCTTTTACCCTACTTCTTTAAATCTGAACTAGTCTTATTAATGGTATTAAGCAGTGCGATAGGTACCTTGCCAGTTGCTGTTTTGCGTTTAATCCCTTTTTGGAGGTAGCTTAATTATAATTTTTTCCATTTGTCGGGGATTGATTCTGTGTTCCACGCCTTTTGTAAGATAATCTGTAATTGTGCTGCTATTATTATTTGTACATCAGCTTTCAGTAATTCTGGATGGATATTGTCAGGACCTGTAACTTCTAAATTTCAATTAGGTGATCACCTTCCTTATACTGGTCATTGACATGCGTTTGCATTTCTCTCTGTATAAAATTTTTGTGTGCGGCAGATGTATACTTTAACTTCTTGCCGCTCGAGTGCAGTACGCGTATTGAAATAAGCAGAGGAAAGGGGAAGTCCCTGTTAAAATCTTTGACTATATAAACATGGACTAACAGCAACCCCCATGTTCCCCATAGTAGCAATGTATAAGAAAACAGCCAACATAGAATCTATTTCAAGAGTCGAACTTCGAATGTTGGGTGAATAGTAGTTTGGTGGGGTAAGGGGATCTCATTTTTATGTTGGCTTACAACGTGACGTTGGCGTTGGCAGTCCATGTTTATATAGTCAAATGTAGTCAGTTGTTCTACGTTCCACATTCTGTGCTTCTTAAGGGTTCTATTTTTAATATGCTGAAGGAAAATGCACTAGTATTGATGACAGTGTGTTTGGTAAATACTGCAGCAAAACTGTAAGTTAATGTAATTGTTTTACACGTTCTGTTATTTATTCAGATATTTTTTTTCAGATATCATATGGTACAAAAATTGAAATAACGCAGCATCTTAGCATTACTTTGCATAAAAATAATGTAACAAAGTTTAAAACTTCATCCCAACTCACTTTAAATCGATCATTTGGTCTGTACAGAATCTGAAGGTTTTTTACAATAATTTGATCCACATTACATGTTTGGCCCATGGTGTCAACAGAATAGCGGGAGTGATACGTAACGAATTGCAAGATATTAATTGCTTGATAAATACAGTAAAAAATAGTATATTGTTTAACGAGTGACGAAAGTAGCATTTTCTGCAAACGAGAGAACAGTTTATCAAACGAGGCGTAGCCGAGTTTGATAATGTTCTCAAGTTGCAGTAAATGCTTTTCGACGAGTAAAACACTATACTTTTTCTATAACCATGGTTCACTACTATTGCACTAAAACACTACCGTCCGAGAGCAAGGCTACTTGATGAGACGTCCTGCCAATTTCTTGTTAATTTTTATAACTGTATTTTGCATTTATTGCGTTATACAAAGTAAATTTACACGTTTTTGTGCTAAATCATGTTTTTCCATTGTGCTTTGTAAAATTAAATTACAATTGGATATGGCAGAATGTATTTAATATCTGAAATTGCAACCACTTACTTTCGTCACTAGAGACGAAAGTTAACGTTATGGGATATTCTATCACTGGTCCCGGAACTGGCATTTTCGGTTGGGGTAAAACGTGACGAAAGTTGTTCATTTTTAAATGGTTATAGAAAAACATTTTTTTCATATGCTCGGGAAAATACGTCTTTACGTTATTAATTTGAGTCCGGAAAGTGGAACATTACATCACAAGGCCGGAAAGTGTTGCTAGGCAACTACTGAATAATATGTTGATGGCACTGTAAGTCTATGTCAAATTCGAGGTTATTCTTGTTAGGTTTTCCGTCAGTTTTGACACAGACTCCCACATAACCTAACCTGCTAACCTCGAATTTGACAGACTTACAGTGCCACCAACATATTCATATGTTGCAATTTCTACAGCTGCCCCTTATGAACTTTTTCAATGAACATGTTGTATGAAATAAATCAGTGTATGATACACGGCCGTAAATTATTATTCAATTATTTGTTTACAAATTCCATACTCGGCTGGCTCGCAGAGAAGTCCTTCATTTATTATTAAAACTCAACCCCACTTTAAGCAGCAATGTATCAACTACGATCTATTATTACAAGGTGGGGTACTTGGCTGAATGCGGCTCTTTTTATGCTGACAATTTTGAGGCTATAAAACGAATTGTCAGTTCTTTCTCTGACGATTCAACAGCAAAATTATTTTATATATAAATACACTGGCTCAAGAGTTAGTTTTTATTAAAGCAAATTATGGATTTATTACTGAAGTACTAAAGAAGCTAGAAACAACGTGTAGAACTCTCCGAATCTAGAGAGTGAATTCAGAACTTAAAAAATACAATCAACAACATTAAAGGAACAACTGCAGATCGGATAAAAACTAAACTCCGGAACGTTTAAGAAAAATGAGGGATTCAATCAGCTTATAAACATATTCAGTATATTGGAAGGAAACCATGAAGAAACTATTCAATTGAATCCAGCAATAATAAGCAAAGTTAAATTCGCCCCAGTTACATCAGTTGATGTAGAAAGAAGTTTTTCCTGTTACAAGCAAATGTTATCGGATCGCATGCGATCTTTTTAATCGAAAATTTAGAAAAACACCTAATTGTTATGTTCTTAACACTGTAACAAATTATAGTTCATTCAAATTCAAGATAGAGCAAAATCTGCAACCCAAGTTACAAATATCAGCAGTTAGTTGATTACTAATTTGATTTTATTAAAATGTAGATCATGGGATGTACGTAGTACCGGATGACCATAAATGCTTGTGATTTGTTTTCTTAGGTTATCACTGTTTATGTTGGTGGCACTGTTCTTCTATGTCAAATTGTTTGTGTTTGTGTCAAAACTGACGTAAAACCTAACCTGCTAATCTCAAATTTGACATAGACGAATAGTGCCACCAACATAAACAGTGCCAACCTAAGAAAAAAATAACAACCATTTATGGTCACCCGGTATAATATAGAGGTTATATCAAGAGATCCAAAAAAAACTGTTCCTCAGTGGGCTGTGGAAATTCAACGTATGAATAATATGTTGGTGACACTGTACGTCAATGTCAAATTCGAGGTTATCAGGTTAGGTTTTGCGTCAGTCTGTGTCAAAACTGATGCAAAATCTAACCTGCTAACCTCGAATTTGACATTGACGTACAGTGTCACCAACATATTATTCATACGTTGAATTTCCACAGCCCACTGAGGAACAGTTTTTTTGGATCTCTCGATAGTTTTTGGCAAATTTGCAAAGCTTGAAATTGTAAAATTGTGCGATGTCTACCTAAACGAAATCTGCTGAATGTGATCTGAGACTAAATTTATCCCCTAAAAAATGTTGCAAATGCCTTCCTTCAGCAAAGATTCATATTAAAAACATGACACATTGATTTTGACTCTCATCAAGACAGCAACAAAGCCATATCTCTCTGATCTAAATTTTAATAAAATCATAATAGTAATCAATAGGGCGCGGATTTAGGCCGTTAAAAAAGTTAAAATAGGCTCCTTATTCGGGCCACAAAAATGCCAGGTTTAGGCACTAAAAACCTCAAGTAAGCAATTTAGGCTGCATGGCTTAAATTAGGCAAAGAATACTGTTTTGATTTTCTGAACTTAAAACTATTGGCTAAAAATGTTGTAGGTATTCATCTTTATTAATTGTAAAGCTCAAAAATTCAAATAACAAATAATAGATGCTTTGGAATAAACAAAAATAAAATTGTGGAAAAATAATATCTTACTTAATCATGCTAACTAATAAAATAAGGAGAATTTGATAATATATAATATGTATATGGTAGTTGATGATAATATAAGTGCAATATTAAAAAATACTGAGCATTTGCCTGACACACTAAATATTGCTTCAAAATTTCTGATGAAAATCCAGGTCGCCTCTCAGCAACCACATTTTGCAGCATCGAAAATGACCGCCCTACATCGCAAAATGTAATAGGTGCGTATTCGTACATGCTCCAGCTTATATCAACATTTTCTATTTCTGCTTCTTCTCAGCTTAATAATTTCTTAAATTGGTGTACAGTATCATATCCAGGATTTTTAGAAAGTACATTCTTAAGTTTATTGCTAGCTGTGTTCCCCAACTGGTCCGGAGTTTGCTTTAATGCAATGCAATCTAGTTAACAACAAAATGCCCACAAATTGCAGGCAATGCTCAACCCAAGTCGAAAACAAAGGGCTGCGCGATTCGGGATTGGGCAGATTTGAGGTTAGGTTAGAGATTGGTGGCATAGATAAAGAAAGCGTCTATGTGTAGTTCGGGGTTTCCCGGACGTTAGGAACTATGGTCACGTGGTTGGTGGGTCGGTAATGTCGGGATTGTTGACAAATAGCGGCAACAATACTTAAAAACTCACGTTCATGGACTTTGTTTTAAAAATTCTTTATACTTGGACAGGGCTTTGAGATAAAAATAAATTACATCGCTTAAACAAAAAGCACTTTCATGAAAGTGGCCAAGGTTTCTGAACCACTAAAAGTCGAAAAACAACCAAAGCCTCTTTTAGGCAGTATAAAAAGTTGCTTAGGCCTTTATTTAACATTTTAGGCATTTAGGCTTTAATACATATGCATTAAAAAACTTGTTTTTGTATGAAACAAATTTCTGTCGTAGTCCCATACCTGGGCCTAAAAAAATGGCAATTTCCCTAGAATCCGCGCTCTAGTAATCAACTTACTGCTGATATTTGTAATTTGGGTTGCAGATTTTTCTCTATTTTGAATGTGAATGAACTATAGAAATATTACTTTTTTAATTTATATCTAATAGTTTAGCATAGTTTGTTTTAATTGTATGTATGTATGTATGTATTATCTGTAACCTCATTTACCTTGTGGCGTGGAGGCTGGTGCTTTATGCGCCGGCATCTGGCGGTAGAATGCTCAACTTGTCCCGGATTCAGGATACAGAGTTGGAGCATGCCTTTTGTGCTTGCACTGCAACCATTGTGTGAGGTGTGTGTCTTGGTGATGTGTTGACTTTGTTATTCTATCTCTTAGGTCTGTGGTTCTGAGTAGAGGACAGTTAATTTGGTGCACAACTGTGAATGTATTTGTATTTATTTCTTTTATTTATTTTGTTAAAGAATTGTTTATTTATAAAAATTATATTTTTTTATAATATAATCTTTGAATAAAAATTAGAGAAATAAACATACAAAATAATTAAAAATTTTATATTATTTAGAATATTTCTACTTATTTTCAAAAAAAATTAGAGTATATTATGTGCATAGGTATATTGCAACTTTGGGTACATATAGTCAACAAAATGTATGCATATACAGGGTGGGCCATTTTAATTGACGCATCCGAATATCTCCGTTGGTAATCCGAATAAAAAAAAATGTGCATACAAAAGTTATTCAAGACGATGGGGGTCATTTGACTGTACTAATAACTTTGACCTTGGCGTCAACTTTTAAGGTCATTTGAATGTCAAAATTATTTTTATTCGCAACCATATATGTAATGTTAACATTCCTGACCTCATTTGAGTGGGGGAAGTACATTCCCGACCGCTGAGTAGGCAGGGACACTGGGAATCTCGTTGATCCATTCATGCGCGTCACAAACTGTCGTATCATAATATAATAATTTTTCCAATTATTGTTTAGAATAAAGTGGTTGCGAATAAAATAGTATACAAACCTCAACAGGAAGTTTCCTTAGTCTCGAGATAATAGCTGATTTCGACGCTTCGCGTCTCAATCAGCTAACTAATCTCTCGACACTTCCCATCTCGGGCTGTAATATACTATTTTTAATTGGAACCTCTATTTTTGACGCCAGATTCGGAAAGAGCGGAAAATTTTATGTCCAAAATGATAGTTTATAACTCGTTGAAGTGACCTTGAAAAAGTCAAATCAAGCTTAAATGTTGAAAATTCGTCCAGAAGCTGTGTTTTCGAATTTGGTTGATTTAAGGGCGAAAAAATATTTGAGTAGACTTAGGGAACAATAACCTTGACCATCTTGTCCTTTAGGTCAACTGTGAAGGTCATTCGAAGGTATCGCGCAGGCATCACGATTACAATGAAAACGATGCTCGTACTGTGACTGTCTTAGCAGCTGTTCATGTTAATCCTCACATTATCAGCCGTCAAATTGAATGAGAAATTGGTATACCAAGAAAAACGGTTCTAAGAATTCTAAGAACTCTCAAATATCATGCCTACCACAACACTTTAGTTCAAGAATTAAGGCCAAATCACATTCAAATGCGAATTGAATTCTTCCAGTGGGCTTTAAGAATGATAGAAGAAGATCCTGACTTTTTTACATACGTAATGTTTTCTGATGAGGTTGAATTTTGTAGTGATGGGAAGATCAACAGGCATAATTGTCATTATTTGTCAAATGAAAACCCCCACTGGCACAGACCTGTAGACCATCAACACCGATGGAGCCTTATGGTGTAGTGTAGCATAATAAATGGTTACTTGATTGGTCCCTATTTTTTTAAAAGAAATGGTGATAGACACAGCTATTTAGAGTTACTAAGAGATCGGTTGCCAGAACTGTTAGAACATGTTGATTTAATGACAAGACAAAGAATGTGGCTTCAGCAAGATGGTGCACCACCACACTTTGCACTTTTTAAATGACAATTATAATGAGAGATAGATCGGATGGGTAGGTCCAGTTAACTGGCCTCCTAATTTACCAGACTTGACATCTCCAGATTTTTATTTATGGGGCTTCCTAAAAAATGCTGTTTTCACACAACGTCCAACAACTGCAGCAGGCATAATAGATTGTGTCGATCGAGCTTGCTCAGCAATTTTCAGAGAGACTTTACTAACAACAGTGCGACACTTTCAAAAGCGTTTACATTTGTGTCTTTGAACATTTTTGCATTATAATGCAATGTATTTTGGGATTTAGGAAGGTAGGAAGAATTTTTGTATTAATTTTGTAAATATTAGGATGTATCCTATTTCTAGTTGAAATAAATTAAAATTGAAAATTGAAATTGTTTCTGGGTAATGCTAAAAGTAATATTTAACGACAATAGTGAGATTTTTTATTTAAAAAAGTTACTTTGACCTTCACTGACCTTCACAGTTGACCTAAAGGACAAGATGGTCAAGATTATTGTTCCCTAAGTCTACTCAAATATTTTTTCGCCCTTAAATCATCCAAATTCGAAAAAACAGCTTCTGGACGAATTTTCAACATTTAACCTTGATTTGACCTTTTCAAGGTCACTCCAACGAGTTATAAACTACCATTTTGGACATAAAATTTTCCGCTCTTTCCGAATCCGGCGTCAAAAATAGGGGATTTCATAAAAAAAAATGATTTTGACCTTCAAATAACCTTGAAAGTTGACGCCAAAGTCAAAGTTATTAGTACAGTCAAATGATTCCCATCGTCCTGAATAACTTTTGTCTGCACAATTTTTTTTTATTTGGCTTACCAACGGAGATATTCGGATGCGTCGATTAAAATGGCCCACCCTGTATATGCGCATATTTTCATACATTTGAGTGCATATAATTATCAGCTTTAGTGATGACCCACTAAAGCATAGTTGCTCAAATATTTAAAGTAGAAAACTCAAATTACCTTGCAACGTTATTATCGGGCATTATCGATATTCCCAAACTAAAAAGTCGGTCCCTACCTGTATAGACAAAACAATTTATGCGCATTCAATAAAACGTGACTGTATATTTTGGGTTTTGCAAGCTTGCGATTCTTTTGAAATGCACAGAAGCATGGTCGTAAATAACTCTTAGAATGTTATTTACTATTTACAGCACTTCTTAACGCAATCATTAGTGCTAAACTGAATATTTGCTTTTACAATCGAGTAATTGAGGAAAAATCCCATGCCAGGAGTTTATAAAATGCTTCTAGTTTCGAAAACTTCGTCTTTTATCAAAATTGGAATTATCGAGAGATTTGTATATGGAAAACTATAGGAATTAGGTCGGGAATGTGACGTCAATTCAAGTAATCTAGATATTTGATCTATCGAAGTTCAAGATATGGAAGTTCGACTGTATTGTGTTTAGAAGTATGGAAACACCACACTTTCGTTTTGTGGAGGGGAAGTTAATCGTTTCAACAGTAGTTAATTCAAGAACAACTGGTATAATCAACGATATTGTTTCAATATATTCAATTCCTTATATTTTTCCAAACTTTGGACTAATCTTTACTCTTGAACCTCCCACCTTCCTATAAATACTCCATTTTAGATTTTTGTGATTATTTAACAGTTAGTCTTGAAAAAAAGGCAAACAATTGTTTCTAGGCCAATTTTTAATTTAATATTGATAAATTAACGACCATTCAATACAACTACGATGATAAAATGTATGCCTTGAAAAAATTAGTCATGCAATGGTTGTTATCGACTTAGTGTACTAATACACATCAATTTACAGCATATCCTGAATAAATGTGGCTTGTGGGGATTCAATGCTTTTACTTTGGAGACCGTCACCGGCGGCCGATCACTGCCAGTTCTTTGTGTCCACCTCTTCCACTGGTACGGGCTCCTGGACCACTTCCAATTAGATGTAGTGCGAGTATGGAAACTTTTGGTAAGTTTGCGGTTAATACTGATGGTGCACGCTCATAACTCCTACACCACTTTACAGCTCTTATAGAAGAAGGATATCATAGCACAAATCCTTACCATAATTCCATTCATGCTACCGATGTTACTCAGGCAATGCATTGCTTTCTGCAAGAGGAAAAGGTTGGTGATATCAGACATGCAAGGAAATTGTTTTAAGTGGAGTGTTTTAGATCAAAGAACACATTAAGCCGTTGGAGATAATGGCCGCACTGATTGGAGCAGTGGCTCACGATCTTGATCATCCAGGTGTCAATCAGCACTTCCTCATCTCGACCTCAAACCATCTTGCCATTTTATATGATGTATGTGTTCCTTGTTTAATGTTCTTGGATGTTTGATTTAAACTATCATTTTAGAACATGTCTGTATTAGAAAATCACCACTGGAGATCAGCTGTGGGCTGTTTGTTGGAAAGCGGATTGGCTGAACAACTGACCCCTTGTAGAAGCGAGTTAGAAAACCAAATACGTTCGTTGATTTTAGCTACGGATATCAATAGACAACAAGAATTTTTAACCAGATTTAAGGTGCCACATTAAATGTGCTTTCAATAATTGAAAAATCACACCAACTTTATCTCCTTTCAGAAACATCTCGATGACGGTACTTTGGATTTGAGAAAAGCAGAAGATCGCCATTTTATACTTCAAATAGCCTTAAAGTGTGCCGATATTTCCAATCCTACTAGACCATGGGATATTTCCCACAAGTGGAGTCTCAAAGTCTGTGACGAATTCTTCCGGCAGGGGGAATTTGAAAGAAACTTAATCTTCCAGTTACTTCCATTTGCGATCAACAATCTACTTCTGTTGCCAAAATTCAGTCAGGTAAGGCTCGTCTCTATAGCGTTATCATGAAGC
This sequence comes from Agriotes lineatus, assembly GCA_940337035.1. Taxonomy (NCBI): domain Eukaryota; kingdom Metazoa; phylum Arthropoda; class Insecta; order Coleoptera; family Elateridae; genus Agriotes; species Agriotes lineatus. Next base: position 145,127 of record CALNHX010002589.1, on the reverse strand, counting down.
ACTAACTCGTATTTATCTACAGGATTCTTTCGTTTTGTTGTGACGCCTTTATATTCAGAATGGCATAGGTTCCTAAACAGTACCCTCTCTACCCACATGATGAAGCTGCTGAATACGAACAAAAGGCGATGGGAAGCTCAGGAAGCTGCCGAGCAGGCTGAAGAAACGCACACGGAACTGTCTGATGCTGAACCGGAACCTGACATTGATGAAGAGGAGGAACTAAGCAAAGCAGCCTCTGAAACTCCCACAATAGTTGATTTTATATCTCCGTAACTGTCGCTCCTAATAGGTGAGTTCCAATAGATTTCTATATTTAAATTTGCGTCCGGAATGGTAATTTCATTACTTTTACCTTGTTATAAGAATTAGCTAGTGATAGTTGTGTACTATACACTAATCAGTAAATATTCATCTAAAAGTGCTTTTTGAACAAAAGTTGAAGAGAAAATATTCTGTCCATTCTGTTTGTTTTTTATAACAAGAGCAGTAGAATGTGATAATTAAAAAAAATTTTATTTAAGAGCAACTAACTTTTAAGAATCATTGCATATTTCCTAACTTATCTAATGCTAAATAAAAGGAAAAAATACTGAACTACCTATATAACGGGTGTTCAAAAAGTCTTTACGTCCTGGGCGACGCTGAAGAGTTCATTGTGAACATATCACAAATCGTACCTACCCTACTTTTATAACATATTTACCAACAACAAAGCAATCAAATGCAAACGTTTAAAACCATCTTTAAAACACTACGTTTTTATCAGTTGATAATAACTTAACTGTAATTTATTGCAATAAAAAAACATTCATAACAAATGATCAAAATGTTCACCGCCTTCACCCAGGCACACTCGGCATTTGGCATTTATTAACATATTTGGATTGTTATTAATTTTCTCTTATACTCTGTGCCGCAGTTCATTTAGGTCATGTATTTGTTGCTGGAAAATCAAGTTCTTTAAATACGACCATGGAAAGAAATCGCATGGCGTTAGGTCTGGCAGGATAAGGTATTGGCATGTTCTTTCTCTTTCTTTCTCCCCTTCCTTGTACCCTTGCGGGCGTCGGATTTGGGTTGCTTATCCAGTCGTCCATTTTTTCCATTCTTTTCTATTTTCAGCTAGTTCCTTCATCTCCTTCACTGTTTTCCCTCTATCTTTTCCTATTTCTGCTATTTGTTGTATCCATTTCTTCCTAGGTCGTCCTCTTCTCCTTTTCTTATAGTGTTTTGTTTCCCATACTTTCCTAGTCAGTCTGTCTGGGCTCATTCTTGTCATGTGACCGAACCAGTTAAGTTGTTTTCTTTGTACCTTACTCGTTATTGACTCCAGTTCTACCATTTCCCTTATTGTTCTATTAGTTAGTCTATCCCACTTTGTTTTCCCAGCTATTCTTCGTAAGTGCTTCATTTCCATAGCTTCTATCTTCCCTGCGTGTTTCTTCTGTATCGTCCAATTTTCACATGCGTATAATAGTGTTGGGATAGTTATTACATTATGGATTCTTACTTTTGTTTCTTGTTTCAGTTCCTTCTTCGATAACAGTGGTCTTAATGCATAGTAGAGTTTAGTTGACTTCCTCCCTCTGTTTGTTAATTCTGCGTCTATGTTGCCATCATTTGTTATTAGACTCCCTAAATATTCATAGGTTGTCACTTCCTCCAATGTTGTGCCCTTGCACTTTACTGTTGTTTTGTCTTCATGCTTCTTATTTATCACCATTATCTTACTTTTCTCTGTATTTATTTCCATTTTCATTCGTTCTATTTCTTCTGTCCATATGTTCACTAGTTTCTGCATCTTATTTCTTGTGTCTGCTATTAGCACTATATCGTCTGCGTACATTAGTGTATCTACTTTTACCGGCTCTAGATTTCGATACCCTATTAGTGTTTGTAGTTGTTTTGTTCTTTCCCTTGTGTTTTGAATTAATTTACTCATTACTATTATGAACAAAAGAGGGCTGAGACTATCCCCCTGCTTAATTCCTTTCCTCCATGCGAATTCATCTGACCTTTCTCCTCCTATCTGCACCTTTCCTTTAACATTTTTGAACGTGCTACGTATTACTTGTATGAGTGTTTTCGGGGTACGAGTTTCATTCAGGCATTTCCATACTACTTCTCTATCAATCGAGTCAAATGCTGCCCTGAGATCTATAAATGTCAAGACGAGTTCTTCCCCGTTTTCTAGTACCTTTTCCATCAAATTCCTTATAATGAATATGTTTTCGTTTGTCTGTCTTCCTGGCATGTATGCTGCCTGCTCTTCGACTATTTCCTCCTCTACAAATTGTCTCGTTTTTTTCTCTATTATTTTTGTGTAGATTTTAAAGCATATCGGTGATAGGCATATGGCTCTGTAGTTTCCACATTGTGCTCGTTCCCCTTTTTTGTATATAGGTACTATCAGATTTGTTTCCCAGTCCGTTGGTATTTCTCTCGTTTCCCATGCTCTTCTACATAACCTCCATAGCCAGTTTATTCCATCCTCTCCTAAGTATTTAATCATTTCCGGTTCAATTTTGTCTTCCCCTCCTGCCTTCCCTATTTTTATATTTTTTATTGCCTGTTCTATTTCTTCTAGACTTATATTTTCTACTTGTCCCTCTTCCTCCTCCTGCTCATTATTTATTTCCTGTTCTTCTGTTATTTTGTCAAACTTATCCTCATAATATTCCTTCCATACCTTAACAATGTTGTTGATGCCTACCTGTAGATTATTCTCTTTATCTTTTATTCCCATTATTTCTTTTCCTTTCTTGCCTTTCATTGCTCTTATTCTTGCCCAAAAATTCCTGTTGTTTGTTAAATAGCTTTCCTGCAGTTCCTTTCCGTACTCTTCCCATGTTTCGCTTTTTGCCTTTCTGACAGTTATCTTTACTCTTCTCCTCAATCTAATGTATTCATTCTTATCTTGTTCGTTTTTGGTTGCTAGATATTTTTTCCATGCCTGTTTCTTCTTTTTTACTTCCTCCCTTACTTCTTCATTCCACCATCTGGTTCTTTTGTTTTTCCCATTCTTGCATTTAACTCCACAAATCTTTTCTGCTACTTCAATTATACTGTCCCTGAATATGATCCATCTTTCTTCCACCGACCAGTCTGTTTTCGTCTCCTCGTATCTTCTTAATCTTCTATTAGTTTCTCTTTTATATTCTTCTTGTATATCAACCCTTTTGAATTTATTTATTTTTATTTTATAGTATTTCTTGTTTTCCCTTATTCTGATGATTCTATCTTTTAGTCTTGCTGTGACCATCCTGTGTTGTGTTGAGAGCTCTGGTTCTTTTTCTGTTTTTATGTTTTCAACCATTTCTTCAAGATTTCTTGTGTAGACTATGTAGTCGATTAAGCTTCTCGCGTGCCTTTCCTCGGCTACAAACGTGTATTTTTCCTCCATATCCTGGCACCAAAATGTGTTACCTATTAGTAGGTCATTTGTTTGGCAAAACTCTAACATGGTTCTTCCATTTTTATTTAGGGTTTCTTCTCCATGGCTTCCTATGCTTCCTTGGCCTCTGTTTACATCTCTGCCCACTCTTGCGTTCCAGTCCCCAATTATCATAATTCTTTCTTGGTTTTCTCTTGCCCTATCTATTTCCTTCTGTAAGTCGCTGTAAAATGCTTCTACTTTTTCCGCCTCTGTTCCTTCTGTTGGGCCATATATTTGTATAATTACTATCACCATTTTTAGTTGTATGTGTATTACTATAATTCTGGGGGATATTGGTTCATATTTAATTATTCTTCTTTCCATTTCATTGTTCATTAATACCCCCACTCCCTCTTTTGCTCTATTTCCATATGGTACACCCGAATAGTATAAGCTATACCCTTCATTTATTCTGATATGCCCGCTTCCTATTTTTTTTGTTTCACTTATACCAATAAGATCTATTTTCATTCTTGTTAATTCTTCTGTCAGCTCTTGTTCTTTTCCATTCAATGATGTTACGTTCCATGTAGCTATTATTATTTCTTCCCCCTCTTCTTCTCCTCTCTTTCTTGTATCATATTCTCCTAATTCACTAATAAATTCCAATTCATTGATTCTTGTTTCATTGCCATCGTCTTCTTTGTTTCTTTGTTTAGGTATTTTGTTTAATAGTTTTTTGGATAGTTTTTATTTGGCCCCTTGTTGACCTTTTTATGTATTCGCGCGTCTTCGTTTTCCTTTATTTCCTTTTCTATCTCTATTCTTTCTTCGTTTACTGGGAAGGCTTTTAATAAACTCTGGGTCCACACTGTTTTTACTTTGGGTTGTTCCTTTTTACTTATTTTCGGTTTGTTTTTTCCTATTTCTGACTGGTCAGGTGACCTTTCCTCTACTGTTCTCTTATGACCACCTTTTTCTTTCTCGTACTCTACTTCCTCTTGTTCTTTCTGCTGGCATGTTATGACTAATAATCTGTCTGGCGAAAAATTCTCGTATCATGTGTAGCGTGTGCAGTCTTGTGAGAAATAACCAAACCTGAGTTTGCCATGAAGATCTTCGAAAGAAGGCCGTAAAAGCTCTTCTCGATACCTTTCTGCAGTCTTCTTTGATTTTTCAACAAATAAGCACTTGTCTTACTTTTACCTTCAAAGAAATATGGCCCAAGTATTCTACGCCTTGAGATAGCCGCCCACACACTTAATTTTTGAGGATGAAGAGTTGTCTACCATAAAATTAGGTTTCTCCGAAAGTCACCACCACAATGTATCCATTTAAATAAAACCAGGCCTTGTCCGTGAAAAAAGTGTTCTGCAATAAGTCGTCATTGAGGGTATTTAGGAGCCACTTGACAATATTCAACACGCTGAGGATAATCAGCTTCGTGTAATAATTGTACAAACTGCAAACGTTACGGGTAGACGTGAATGTCTTTCTATAATATTTTGTGGCAGGTGCCAACTGAACTTGTTGAGACAAAAGGCATACAGAAGATCGAGGGGCATCTTCCATAATCTGTCTTACATTTTCAATTACTTCTGCTGTTCTTCTCGGAGGATGATTGCTGCCTTCTTTGCGTGAAACGGATACAGTCCCACGAAAAACTTTAACGCAGTGATTCAAAGAACAACGAAAAGTGTTATAATGCAATGCAAGGTTTGGAAATTCCTGTCGAAACTTTTCAAAACAATCATGGATTGACTGCTATATTCCATCAACTCGACGGCCATTACGAAAATAGGATTCGATAATAAAAATTTTATGTTCTTGTAGCAAAACCATTTTAATTGAAGAGGTGACATTACCAAACACAAATAACTGACAGGTAGAGATTACAGAATACGTCTGTCTATCTAGAGAAGCTTTAAAGATTCTGTTTTAGTTAAAATTATTAAAACAAACTGTACCGTACTTAACGATATTTCACTAACGGAACACACAATTTACTAAAAATGAACAAAAAGTGACGTTCGGTTGAAACAGCTGATGTGGTACGTTCACAATGAACTCTTCAGCGCCACCCAGGATGTAAAGACTTTTTGAACGCCCGTTAGAATGTAGTGCTTCAAACTTTAAATAATTTATGCATATATACAGTGGCAGTAAAGTGCATTAAAAAAAAAAGCTGAAGTGACCTTGTGTCAAACAGTAATTTTTGAAAGTCATGTTGTAACTTATTTTGTGGATTGCGTATGCACACAATCTCACTTTGACAACTGACAACTCAAGTGATCGAGCAAGTTGAATTGTGGGTAGAGCGATGTAATAATTTGCGTATAAACCCACATAACCTCATGTTGACAACTGACAATTCAAGTAAATCAGTGCTCTGAATTCTGGGTAGAGCGATGTAATAATCACCGACATGCAGTCGTAAGACAAAATCTAGTTCAAAGCCCTCTCGATAACTTTTATATAACGCACATTATTCCATAGGAGTTGCACCAGTGATGTATTATGGCAGAAACCTGAGAAGCCCGGGCTTCTGGTGCAAAATTTCAGAGGGTGCCAAAATAAACGATCGACAAAAAAGTGTTTCACCTTAGTTGTAAAATATTAATTCCCAGGCACCTACGGGAAATTGTAACCTAAGATGATCACAGAAAATAATTTCTGGATTTTTATAACAGTGGGTAAAAAAATATGGGCACAAAATTTTAAGGGTCTTCTGGTAGCAACCATGATTAATACGTCACTGAGTTGCACAACTGCATAACCTGTATCTAATTATTGTGGTTATATTTTTCAATGTGTCTCATAAAATCTATATTCAGCGAAAAGTCAAAATTACATAACAATTTAAGGTAATTTTCCATTCAGAGCCTAACTAATATGCAATTCAGTTTATGCTTGTGTTCTGTGCTCATTGTTTACATTTGGCTAGGTTCTATGTACCGTTTTGTACCAGGAATTTTAAATAGCTAATAACAAAAAAGCTTAGTTTGCATATCCAACTGTGAAGAAATGATGCCGAAAATTTAAGAATGAAGACCAAATGGAATCGAGTTGCTAAGCAAGTTCAACTGGAACTAGATGAATACAGAATCGAAATATGAAATCTAGAACCGGGTGACCCATCTATGTGGAGAGCAACAAAACAACATCGATCTCTCCTTCTGAAAAACAATTTCAACCACACAGATTCTTTGGTTGTCCAAAAAACAACCGAGGAATGTTTGATGGTCTTGATTTTATTTTGCACTAAATACTGCAGATTTTGAGCTGCTGTATGCGAAGACACATTATCGTGCAGTAGCAAAACCTCTTCTTGGAAGGTTCAGGGACACTTCTGTCAAACATATTTCCACATACCAATTAGTTGTAACTTTCTTCTGATTTTCTAGCTTAATGACTGCGTACATTATTTTTTTCATATTTTTTGTTATTTGAGTACACCTGACTCCTGTTGAGTAGGTACATAAAAAACTGCGTGTACGGTTTGTCATCTGTTATATTTAATCTCAGAAATAATTTAATGATCAACATTATTCAACAATTCCAGGTTTTGTTCTCAAATTATTAATTCTGCTTTTGAAAGTGTGTGTATTCTGAGGAATATTTTTTTCAATGGAGTTGATGAACTGTTCTAATAGCTGCAAATCCATTCTGTAGGTGTTATCCTGTCATTACGTATGTAACTATATCGTCCTTTCCAATTGTCTCTTTAACAGCAGCTATCTGTCAATCGGTGATAATGTTGAAAGACGGACTACCCCCTTTTGAGCTGTACCTTACTCACACTTTATTTAAATTCAAATTGTACATGGTATCTATTTTGAGCTAGAAGGAGAAGACAAAATTAATGTTGCCGAATGTATGAAGTTTTAATGACTATGAAAATTTGGGTATTAGTATAGTATGTCGCCACATCGGAAAAAACTAAACGTATGTCGTCACATCAGAAAAAATTGAAAATTAGGAAAATTTCAAAAAAATAATACACACTACATTACACATAATGAAAAGTTTATTGCAATACAACATTTTAATTCACAATACAAAATAGGTTAGGTTAGGTTGGCTTTTATATTGTATTTGTAAACCTATCCTAACCGGAAAAATATTAGGTTAGGTTAGGTTATGTATAAGTAACCTAAATAAGCCTTTTCCATCATATTCGCTCGAAGAAAAGCTTGAAATAAAGCAGTTATGTACCAGTTTAAACAATTATTTGATATTTGTTAACACGATCTTTATTCCGTAACATCTATGATATAAATATTATACTCTCTTACAATAGTGACGACAATTATTTCAACTAGTGCTAAATATCCAAGGATAACTAGATATTAATATCCTCCCGTATTAACAACCTAACCTAACATTTTACCGATGTGGCGACCTACTATACATAGTATTTTTCTGATGCGGAGACATACGTTTAGTTTTTTCCGATGTGGCGACATACATACATAATACTTAGCCTTTCTACCTTAACGGTGTAAGGCTTGGTGTCGGTCGGTTGTCATTCTTCTCCATTTTCGTTTTTCCAGCACCTCTTCTTCCACTCCTTCCTATCTTGTGCCGTTTGTCTCGCTGTGTTCCAGTTTATTCCTCTTTCTTCCGCTGCTATTCTTACACCTCCAATCCATGTTTTCCTTGGTCTTCCTACTCGGTTTTTCCCTTCCGGTCTTGCTTCTAGAATTTGTTTTACCATTCTATTCTCCCCCATTCTGTACGTTTGCCCCAACCAACGTAACTGTTTTTCTGCTACCACTTCATCTACTGTTTTCACCTTCAGTTGTTCCCTATAAGTTGTATTTCTAATTCTATCCAGTTTGGTTTTTCTTTCTATTTTCCCCCAAAATCTCATTTCTGTGCTTGTAATTGTGTTCTTTTGTTTGTCTCTGATTGGCCAAGATTCGCTTCCGTACACCAACGCAGGACATACTACTTTCTTCACCACTTCCACTTTTGTATCTTTTGGTATTTCTGCTTTACCCAGGAAGCTAGTTTTGATTGCATTACAGATTTTTTTGGCTGTGGCTGTGCATTCGTTTATTTCCTCATCAATTTTTCCGTTACTGCTAATGCATGACCCTAAATATTTAAGGTTGGTAACTTGTTCTACTGTCTTTTCTCGTATTGTTATCTCATGTTTCCTTTCTGTGGGTCCCACGATCGTTATCTTTGTCTTCTCTATACAAGGTGTCCAAAAAATGGCGGATTAACTCTACGGTGCGTTACTGAGGGATGCCTAATGAAACCTTGAAAAATATGAAAAAAAATCCCTGGGCCGTATTTTTCGAAATATTTCGAAATTAATAAAAATAAATCTGGCAACATTGATACTGCAACAATTTTTTAATCAAAAATGTATCCATAGTAAGTTGTTAATAAGTTGGTGACACTGTAAGTCTATGTCAAATTCGAGGTTAGTAGGTTAGGTTTTGCGTCAGTCTGTGTCAAAACTGGAATAGCTAAAATCTGAAGATTATTAAAAATGTGGTGAACAGTTGCAGCAAAAAAACTACTCTGGGGCATACCCCACACGGGTATGGGCGGGTTAAAATGAAAATCAATTTGAAGTCCCAGAAACTTGTCAATGTGTCGCTTACAAACACTACTAATGTACAATAATTAATTTTTCATATTAGGTTTTATCTAGAGGCACATAAAACAACAATTAATATTGCAATTTAAGCAAACGATTGTTTTCAGAGAACTCATGTGAAAAAAGGGTACCGTCAAATGGGGTCACTTGGGACACTTTTTGGGATATTTTTAAAATAACTTTTATTGCATTTGCATTTTATAATATTTATTTGTGTAAAGTGTGAAGCGGCCTATCTAGGAACACATGGTTGTCAAAAATACATTTCCATAAATAAATTTCCTTATTTAAAAAAAGAGTGGTGTCCCAATTTATCTTGAAAATGGGGTAACTTGGGACAACATCTAAAAATCAATGTAATAACCAACTTACACTTTCCTATGTGTAAATTGGGAGGCCACAAACTTTTAAAAACATGTAGGTAGGTATGTATTAAAAAAAAAATTAAAAACGCTGGTTTTCTATTAATATTTATCAATAGAATAGAGCAGGTAACTAACAAGTATTAGAGATTTTTGAAACAACTAAAATAATAAACATAAACTATACATTTTTCATGTAAAAACAATTTATATTATGAATTATGATTATAACACGCATAAAAGAAAAATCTTACAAAGCAACCAAGTTAACAAATGTATGTCTGCCTCTGTTAACTGTTGGATCTGTTAACATTGAAACAATTTGCTTAAACTTAATTATTGTAGTATTATTTACAGGATAAACAAACAAATTTCTGCTTTCTTTATATTGAGAGATCCAAAAAAAACTGTTCCTCAGCGGGCTGTGGAAATTCAACGTATGAATAATATGTTGGTGACACTGTATGTCAATGTCAAATTCGAGGTTAGCAGGTTAGGTTTTGTGTCAGTTATGACACAAAATGACGCAAATCCTAACCTGCTAACCTCGAATTTGACATTGACGTACAGTGTCACCAACATATTATTCATATGTTGAATTTCCACAGCCCGCTGAGGAACAGTGTTTTTTGGATCTCTCGATACCTTCTAAGGCACTCAATAGTGTAAGAATTTTTCTTAATTTTTTTATTTTTAGTACAATTTTTTTACACATTCTTTCTTACTTCCCATATTATAACAAAATTGCACAATGATAAAACTATTTTCTTTTAAGTTGGTAATTTGAACAGGATGCCCCACAACGTTTAATATTCTGCACCATTTTGGTAGTTAGATCCATGTGTCTACTCATAAAACACTTAATCCAATCATAGCCTGGCAGATTATCTAGAAAACGTCTTTTACATACTCCATTTCGGTCCAAATATTTCTTGACAAACTATTGTATTTCTAAATTTGTTAAACGGTAACCCCATTTACCTGCTGTTAGTATCACACTAACCACATCTTCTTCTGCAGAATTTAAAACAGGTTGTTGCCCTGGTTTGTGGGGTTTTGGCCTCTAAACTTTCTACGTATTGTAGATTTTCGAACCTCATATCTTTCTTGGGCCTCTCGCAGTGATAATCTGCCGGTTGCTATGTTTTCGATGGCCTGCTCCAACTTTTCTTGTTCGTAGTCACCATATTTCTGTGATCCAAGACGTCGTCGATTCTTTCGTGGCATTGTCCTAATTTAGACTGAAAAACTAGAATTTTTACAAAAACGCCCATGTATTTTGATCCTTCTAAAATTAAGGTTAGGTTTTTGGCGCAATCGAGAGCTGATTAAATAAGTTAGAATTGGGATTTTCAGTTTTACTGTAAAATGTATTACCTTCTCGTGACTGGTGACACTCACGGCGTTTGCAAAAATAACTCAAAAATTTTAATAATTTCAACAATTAACCTCAATAACACTCGACAAATTTGAACTAAAATTTGTGGTTTGAACTACTCTTTATTGCATCAATCTCGAAAAGACGTTCACAGATGGAGATAGGTTAAAATGTTGGTTACAATTTGCCAATTTGGTTGGTGTGTACTAATCTGTTACTGTAGAATTTAGTTCCGTAAAATACAAACGTTTGTGGAAAACAATAACCTTCCTTTATTTTAATTTAATCACATAAACAGATACATACATGTACCCATCCGTTAATATTACAAAAAATACAAATACGAATTGTAAGTAGCCTCGTTTTCGTTACTGACTCAGCAAAATGCGTGCAAGTTGTACAAGTGCAAGTGAAGTGATCAAACTGATCTGGTACAAAACTGATCCCCAAAACTAGGCTACTTGAGTTTATATAAGAAGTACTTGAATGGAGGAAATGCCGGTTATTCTTTCGGATACAATAGTATTGTCCGACTGATTCTTCGCTCTATTGGGATGACTTTCGCTAATAAAAGGAGTCTCCCTCATTGCGTGTGCTTCTTTCATATTCGAGTATTTATGACTGTATTGTGACCGGGGTCCACTTTCCTTGTCTGCTTGGTCTATTGTTAGGTTTTGGGTCACAAGGATATTTACGCAACGCTTCTCTTTCGTAGTCCGGTACCCCTACGTTTCTGACATCCATCGTGCTGTTCTTGAAATTGCACTTTGACGTTTTAGATAAGTTAGTCTGCATTGTTTACATGACGACACAAATCACACTTGGCATCTCAGATGTCTCTTGCTGCACAAGCATAATAGATACTTTCTAAAGCTGCACCTCGCGAACACGCATTAAACACTCACATTTTATGTAGCGCTGACGTTTACGGGCCATTCATCGCTGCTCCGCTACAAAATCAACAAAATTCCCAAATTGCGAGTGTTTCAAGTAACCCTATTTGACGGTATTGAAAAATATGTTGAAGAAAATTTTGTATTATTTATTGTATTTTGAAACTATCCACCATCACCTTCTTGTGATTAATCCTTTGTTTACCCTTCGCTCTAGCTTCCAATACTCATCTCCAACTTCTACTTACACCCATTCTCATCTATAATTATTGCATTTCCTACTCTTCTACTGCCCTTTGAGCCCATCGAGTAAACCATTTCCCCTGCTGTTGTTTTATCTTTTCCATATTTATGATCATTCATAATTTTTCAGTTATGGTATTCCACTTCTTAATTATTTGCTATAGTTTTCTAGTCTACCAACATCACATCATCTGCATATACAGTAATACAGTGCTGTATTTTTATAGAAATTCTAATCTTGGTTCTTTGCATCTGGTGTGATTGGATTCATCACCGATATGAACATTAGCTGAGTCAATGTATTTCTTGCTCCATTTCAAAACTATCGGATTCTTTCCCTGTGATTCCTACTCTTCCCATGGTTCTCCCACATAATCTTTTAATGTCTTGCATTATTTGTAACTTCCTTAGTGCCATTGAGATACTTCGCTTGGGTGCCATGTCAAACGCATCTTAAATGCTGAGTATAGCAACTTTCCCTGTTCTAATTTTTTTAAGGCCATAGAATTTTCCATACAAACACAAAAATACATCTGCTCACGTCTAATAAAACATTTACCTATAAGAGCTCAATGTGCTACTCTGATAAATAGAAATAAATAATATCAGTTTTGCTTCTTACGAAATAAAATTGTAACTTTTTAGAGAAATAAGAAGACAATCACTGGCAGTGCCAACTCTAGAAGGCACACTAGGTGTCCGCCGTCATTCAGTACCAGTAAACATGGAACAGCCCCCACTTCCTCGCACTATTTACCGCAGAGAAAGTCTCCCCAACAGCCGCCGAGCACCAACGCCGTCAGGACGCTCAACGGTGAGTCCAGTGCCGACCGAGTCCAGGACATCGAGCGAGCACTTGCGGGAAGAAGACGAGCTGATGAGATTCGGCTCGCAGTCCTCTCTGCTCTCTTCTAGTAGCGGTGGGCAGCCTCGGTCATCAGGTAGCCACAAGAGATTTAGTACTGTGTGCCACTGCCGCTTTATGTTTAGAGTGACCTTTTAACTGGTGGCTAACATTTTCCTATGTTTTGCTTTCACAGCTTCGATAGTTAGTAGAGTGTTTGTGCTTTGTAGATGATCAGCCAGAGCGGCCTCTTAGTGCTGAAAATCTTTTGCCAGAACCAAACATAGCATCCATGACAAGCAGCGCTGCAGTAGGGCGGCTCCAATCGGTACTGCATGGTGGAACGGGCATCATTGGGCCCTCCTCGAAGGCTCTCACCAGGCAACAGACTTTCCCTCCACCTCAACCTTATGTACGCATGAGGTACATGTCGGCTACTGTTGAAATGTCTACGTGTACTGAGACTGTTCATGAAGGTACTTATTTTTTATTGAGGGTCACGTGTGGTTTTTTTAACAAAATTAATATATTAGCTGTTCGTTGCCATTTATTTATTATCAGTTTGATGGCTGAATGCAGTCAACTTCAAGTTCATAACTGACTCATTTTTCTCAGCAGATTTCATATTAATTTTGAAATTTTAAAAAAGATTTTCTTTCCCCAAAACTTCTAATACTTTGTATTGATTTGAATTATTGCAAAACTCGAAAAAATGTTATCAGTGTCTGCAAGAATACTCGACAGTATGGGACCAATACAAAATAATAGGTGAAGAGACAAAAAAATGAGTATAATTTACAGTTCTTGTTAGATCTTGTGATCTACAAATTAATATTTAATCTATCAAATAGTACAACTTTCTCCCACTCCAACCAGTTGTTATCATTTCAAAGATGGCAATGTTAGGTTTCAAGGTAAACGTCTTTAAACTAATTTGCAATGTTTTCACAGGTGAAAGCGGATCAAGCTCATCACACAGCTCACGAGAAAACATATCAGCTGTTCCACAGTATAGCATACCCTCTATCGCAGTGTTGAGTCCAAACAATAGTAGAGCGCCAGAACTGCTCGTACCTGATGTTCCTCCTTCGTCTAGATCTTCCATCGCAAACAATAAACGCGAGCAGGACAACTCCGACAAGGAGAAGGCTTGCAAAATGCCTAAGCTGGCAGATTCTGATCAGAGATTTGAGAAAGAAAATGTGGATCCACGGTTATTAGCTAGCACTGTAAGGGTGCCGTTTGCCAGTAGCCTGCCTTACATGTGACGAATTTCGTTTTTCAGAGTTTAGCAAAGCGAAGAGGATCGGCTCCGGTATCCTTACCTGCCGTACCCTCTGGTGACAATGGGCTCCCTGCAGGCGGGGGGCTGCGCTCATCAGATGTTGTACCAGGGTTACGTCGAGGATCAGTACCAGTCGAAATTGCACGACAGCGTAAGTTGAAATTGCGATGCTTTTTTTTTTATTGGAAACCGTAGCAGACGTTGGCACTGTTTAACAGGTTATTTGTGCTGTTACAAGAATGCAAACTTTAATCGATGTATTTTTATAATCGCTTGAAATACAGGCGAACATCTGACAGAGCCGTACGGCATCCAGCATCATTGTTCTCGCGTGAACACATCTACCCTCAAAATGTTCTAGTGTTTTAGTTTTTATAGTATGCAAAGTCACAGACTAAAATTTAGTTTTGAGTAGTGGCTGAATTTATTTTTTCTAAACTTGGTTTTATCTTTTGTTTGGAGAACTCAAGTGTTTAAATCCTTATTTTAACGGCGTTTGTTTTTTATCCCTCGAAATAAAGGATCTTAAGGGGCTTAAATTGTTTTTATGTTCAAACAAGCATAAAAAAAACAGTTGAACTCAGAGGTATGAAGTAACATATCAAAAGAAAGCTCACTAAAAGGGCGTTTCAAAAATACAAAAATATACAACGCGTTTCGTTTGAAAAAAATTCGAAATCATTAAATCTGCAAATGTTGAGCACCCTGTATAGCATTAATACCCAGATCCACCATTTTACACTTGAAAGGTAGTTCACAAAATCATAATGTTTTGGTAGCGCTTTCTTTCATTCAATTGTTTTTTGTTGCTTACAGCAGCTGCCTGAAGTTCAGAATTTTTTTGCATAAAATCGTTAATATCTCGAAAACAGTGAATATTTCAATGAAAACTTTTAAGCTACCCAAATATAGGGCATTCCATTAAAAAAAACTAAGTTTGATTCGCCACACTTTTTTGCGACACCCTGTATAATCAGCACTATATTAGTAATGTGCATCACCTTCGTACCTATAACTTTTATATACACAATATCCATGTAACTTTTATATTTTTAGAAATATCTTTCACTCCCACTTCGTTGTCCGACCCTGTATAGGGCAAACAACTTAAAAAAATTAAATTACTTTTTATCCATTCATAACACAACTTGAATTATTACTTGTTAATAGAGTTAGTCAATGTCATTTTTATTAACTCAATTATTTCTTCCGAGAGATTTAATTCTCTCGGTACTTGTAACATCTTTGCTGTGTTTACTTCATCATAGGTTGCTTAAAGTCTATAAAAAGCATATGAAGTGTGATCTTTTTCATACACTTCTTGTATTTGTCGTATAGTGTGTATTTGGTCCGTCACTGATCTATTAGTGCAGAACACCGATATTCACCTACTTTATCCTGCGCTTTATCCTTAAGTCTTCTGTTTACTAATATTGCTAATATTTTGTAAGTTACATTCAAAATTGAGATAGGTCCACAACTTCCGCAATTTAATTAGTTACTTTTCATGTAAATAGGGCTTATTATGCCATTCTGTTGGCTTCCTTTTATTTGCCCATATTTTCATAATCAATTTTAGGATTCTTTCTGCTAGTTTGTTATCTCCGTATTTTAACAGTTCAGGATGGATATTGTTATAATAATAATAATATGGTCTTTATTTGCACAGATAATAATACCTATATTTATTTGATAATTAAAAAGAAATATATAGAGGGCGAAATTCAGCTCTATGCAAAAGCAGTGAGCTGCTCTTCCACCTAGCCCTACGTTGCAAAAAGCAAAAGAAAAACAAACAATACTAAAAATATAGTCAGGCTTTGCTTTCACTATTGCCCGAAAACCGCTAGGCATTCAAAAGTGAGAACATTTTAAATTTGTCTTGAATGAAGTTGTTTGCTGAGCTGAAACCTAAACGCAGATAAAGAGAGTGTTTGTATTTTGAGGTCCACGGGGAAGTCACCAAATAACGTCGTTTTCCAAATTCACTGTAACGTAATGGAACAGTGATATTACCCTAAACCTCAAATTTAAATTATGCACATCTGTGCGAAATGAGATTTTGTTGAAGTACGGTGGAGTTTTAAATAGAAGAATTTTATAATACAAAACGGAGCGATGAAAGAGTCGCCTATTGATCATATTTAACCACCCAGCATCTTTCAGTTTATAAGTTATCCTGTTATATTTATGTATGCCATAGATATGTCGTAAACAGATATTCTGTAGTTTTTAAATTTTAAGTTTATCCTGAGAATCGTATACTACGTCGCAATAATCTATCTGTGATAAAACCAAACTACGGCATAATGTAGCCTTCACCCTGGTGCTCAAAACATAACGGTTTTGGTATATAGATTGCAGATTACAATAAGCTTTCTGCAAACATTGAGAGACATGTTGCTTAAAACGTAGCGAGGAATTCAAATCCCAAGTTTTTTATAGTTTCAAAAACAGGTAATAAATTGTAAAAAAATTTGACTTGTACAGTGTGTCCCAAATTGGACACTTTTGATAGGAAACATTCATTTCTAGAGGAGATAGTAAAAAACTAACTTACATGTTACGGGTTCGCTTTTTGTGTAAAAATGAATGGCGAAAACTGCACATCGATATCTTGATCTCTTTAAAAGATACAGGGTGATTTTCAATTTGGTGCATTTTTGACTCACCCCCCGTAACTTGCTTATTTGTGAATATTTTGTGTTTCTGCAAAAACATTCTTAAGGCACTTTTTTAAAAGGAATAGAATGGTATGCTTAGTGTTTTTGTAAAACAAATGGCGGGGAAGCTATGACATAAACTTTTATTTTTATTTATGGTAAATTTTCGACTCACCCCTGTAACTTGCTTATTTGTGAATATTTTGTGTTTCTGCAAAAACATTCTTAAGGCACTTTTTAAAAGGAATCGAATGGTATGCTTAATGTTTTTGTAAAACAAATGGCAGGGAAGCTATGACATAAACTTTTGTTTTTACTTATGGTAAATAAAAATAGAAGTTTATGTCACAGCTTCCCCGCCATTTGTTTTACAAAAACACTAAGCATACCATTCGATTCCTTTTAAAAAAGTGCCTTAAGAATGTTTTTGCAGAAACACAAAATATTCACAAATAAGCAAGTTACGGGGGTAAGTCAAAAATGCACCAAATTGAAAATCACCCTGTATCTTTTAAAGCGATCAAGATATCGATGTGCGGTTTTCGCCATTCATTTTTACACAAAAACGAGCCCGTAACATGTAAGTTAGTTTTTTACTATCTCCTCTAGAAATGAATGTTTCCTATCAAAAGTGTTCAATTTGGGACACACTGTACATAAAGTTTTACAAATTCAATATCTTTTTTCTTCCCAAAATATATTACAGACGATTAAATCTATATGTTCACGGAATGGTTGTTCAATGATTCTCTCGATAATTTTTGACATTGCTGGTAAAATACTAATTGGTCTCAGATTTTTAAAAGTTTTAGGCATATTTCCAGGCTTTTGGAAAAACAGAATTGTTTAAACAATAATTAACGAGATGGGTTATAACCGGCAAGAGAAATGGACAGAAAATGAGTAACAGCAATACCTATGCCGTCATGACCAGTCGCATTAGTTTTAATGGAAGATATAATTTTTAGTACTTCCAATTCATTTACAGATTTAAAAACAATATATGAATTAATAGAATTTTTAACGTTAGTCGAATAAAAAGTACAAATATTATCAGAATTTGAGGTATAGAATCAACAAAATAATTATTTAATATATTACTATCAGATAATTCAGGAGGTAAGTCTGCTCAAACCGATTTTTTCGAAATATTGAGTTCTTTTAAGTTTTTCCAAAACAATTACTTATTGTCAGTAAATAAAGAATTATAGTATCCCTTTTTTTCTCTTCTAACGGCACTTACAACTTGATTCCACAGTTGCTTATAAAAATTGAAATGATTAAGATTTTTGGATTTTCTGAATTTATATAATGCCTGATCTCTTAACAATATCATGCCTTCAAGTGTAAGAGTTAGCCATGGAGCATATGGTTTTGTAATCCGAAGTGTTTTTCTGGAGCAAACAAATTTAATAGACTTAATATATTATTGTTAAAAAACTTGACTTTGTCATCTATATTATTTATATAATAAATATTATTCCATGGAATAGAACGTAAAGCATAATAAAAATATTTTTTTTAAGTTTGGCAAATTGATACCGAATAACGATAAAAATTACTATTTACTAGCACAAAAGAGGAGAAAATTACGATTTCCGTTTTAGGAGTTAGTATAAAATCAATAAGTGTATTAGAGGTTTCTGTTACACGAGTCGGTTCGGTAATTAACTGAGAGAATTCGAAGGTTTAAAAAAAATCCATAGCACAAGCAGAAGCTGCCATGTTAACATTAACTATATACATTAAGTAAATCTATGGTAAAATCGCCAAAGCAAAAGACAGCCTCAGCATCCGGCAATATCACAAACAAAGTTGACTAAAACATTTATAAAATCAGAATAAACTTTTTGATGTGGATTGTATACCACCCCAAATGCATATTTACGACCCTGGAAGGAAATACTCAACCATAGTTGTTCGATATCAATAGAGGTATCAATGACAGTATAACGTAATAATGATGCGAGATAAAATGCAACTCCTCCACCTCTGGCCAGTCGGTCTCTCCGTATTATACAGGCAGACCTCGCCGTTCGCGGGGGTTGCGTTCCAGAAGAATGCCGCAAAGCGCAAAACCGCGATGCGCAAGTAAACACATAAATGATAAAAACGAGGTTAGGGTCCATTAGCTAGATTTTTTTATACTATACAACCTCAAAAACTCAATTGAATTTTCGACAGAATTGCTCGAGAAGACAGTAAAGCTTGAACTAAAATTCCATACGTTACATAAGTCTGCCACTTGAATCTAGGGCTCGAATGTCCATTTGTTTATTCAGGTTATAATTTTACAATTTCAGGTCCAATTTGGTAATAAGAGATTCAAAGAAATAGGCTCGATAAGTGTGTTTACAAGTTCGTGATAATGTTATTTAGGAGTTCATGACATAAACCGCATACGTCAGCTTTATTTACTTAGTGTGTGAAAGTTGAAACAGTTAAAGTTGGCAATTCCATCCGTGAATATGCAAACGGCAAATAAATGGGAGCACATAAGTGCCCCGTGTAAAATCAAATCAGCGAAACGCAAAACCGCGAGCGGCATGGTCTGCCTGTATTAAATCCACGTACAAAAACATCCTCGTCCTTAATAACGTCAGTTAACCAGGTTTCGGTAACCGCTAGCACATCAAATGAATTGTTAAGGACATGTTCCCTAAAATCAAAAATTATTAACTAGTGAACGGCAATTAATATTGTTATGTTTTACATTTCGGGCTATTTAAAAATTATGGGACGCTTCTTGGACATAGCATTTATTTACAACGATTTATCTTAACTATTTCCAAAGCAACTATTAAGGCGGAACACAAATTATTTACAAACTAATCAGCAACTATTTCTAACAGATATACTTTATCTATTTATTTACGACTTAACATTAATGATTTATATGGTTATATTTATTTGTTATACACGCGTTATTTATCTCACTAGATTTATGTACACACGGGTTGATTTATATTGCATCTTTATGCGCTTCGAGTTGGATGAGAACTGCCCGCTATTCTTGCGGGCGCGTATTTATATTGCCGGATAGTTCCTTCTGGAAAACGTCTCGAGTTCGCTCGACCTTTCTGGCAACTCTGACTAGTCACGCGTATTAATCACCGAGGCCGCTGACTCATCCGTCGCACCTGGCTCCAAGGTCGATTCTTGAATATTCGGGCCACTGACTCACGCGTCTGCAACGGCCTGATCCCAAGGTCGTTACGATATGAAAACAATGCATTACAAAAAATTAGAAGTAACTGACTATCGGGCAAAATGAAAGCAAAACAAGACGGCGCATAATGTGTAAATAGCACTTGTAAAGTGAGAAAAATTGAGTTAAACCTGTTTATCGAACCTCGTAACCAAAATTAAAATTCAAAACACAGTGAAAAATTTAACAAATTAAACGTACCAAACAAAGAACTTAATGAACTATTAAACCAAGTAGGAGAACAATAAATTATCAACAAATTAGTAACAAATAAATTATTGGTTACTTGAAATGAAAACATAAATGGCAACGAGTGATAAGTAAACAAAATTAGTACACTAAAAATTCCCTAAATAAGTCCACCCAAGATAGAAGCGCAGTGATAGCAGAAAATAGTAGTAAGTAAGTAAGTAATTCTTTATTTAGCAACTTGCTAATAACAACCACTATACAACATCAACAATGTCTAACAATGACTAGCCTTCGCTTAACAAATAAAAGTCTTTTAGATTTCGCTTAAATATTGCAACACTGGCACTTAAGTTATTATATTCTATTTGACCCTTATGAAAAATTGAATTAATACAAATACACTTTTTTTGAGTCCTCCAGTAAAAGTGTTCTCTGTACGTATTTATATTTTCACAGTTTTATTGCTGTTTGGTTGGTTTGATAAGTGGTTTTACTAAACTATAAATCGGAAAGACTCGAAATTTTATAATTTTGTTATCTACTTTTGTAAGAATTTTTCCATTATAAGACCACACATTGCGAACACCAAATTTAATTCCACTCTTGTTTTTGTGAGATCCTCTTTAATGTCTGCTTACAACTATGATGGGACGATGTGCAGATTTTTTCCCAGTGAGACGATGGCTGCAGTCAATTAATGAGATAGGAATATCCAAACGTAGTTTTTTCTAAACTTAACATGCGATTATTTTTCATGCAGCAGCTGTTTAACTCATTTAAGGCAGCTTTTAAACTGGTTTCAAGTAGTTCAGGAGTTACTGTAGCAATAATTACTGAAGTATCATGTGCAAAAATTATTGGATATCCAGATTTGTAAAGTCAAGGAATATTAAGGGACCAAAAATGGACTCCTGTGATACCCCTATGATTATGTTACATATATCTGATTGAATGTCGCCAATCCAGCACATGACCTCTTATTATACGTATGTTATGTAGTTGTATGTTTTATATATTTAGCATCTATACAATCAAAGGCAAGAGCCATGTCAAAAATTATGATATCAACTAAATGGCTTTGGTTGTACATCATTTACAATATTAAATAATTGAACAACAGCTGTTTCAGTAAACCGAGAAGCTCTGAAGCAAATTTTCAAATTTCAGTTAAAAAATATTTGTTTTGTTCAAAACTTCCCAGTGTGTTCAATTCATATTTATCATTACTTTTTGAATTCTATTAGAAACGGCATATTGTTTCAGGTTTAGATATAGAAAATCGAATAGAATCAGGTAGCAGCGTCCCCCCTGCAGATGCCCATGCCCAGAGTTACCAGCGCAGAGGCTCTGCTCCGACAGACCTGCCACCCCTCAAGTCAAGCGAGCGACAGAACCTGTTGACCAGACATGTCAGCCTCAACGGCAAGACGGGTCGTCGCAAAAAGCAACTCCGCAGGCGCAGCTCAGGCGGGCCCGAAACTGTTTGCCTGCCGGAGACTTCCTCAGAGTCGTGCTCCCGTCTCCTGCTCCTCCGTCAACCTGAAAATTCTGACGTGCTGCTGGCCCGGCGCCGAGGTTCACTGCCTATTGAAGTTTTGACGGTGGGACATTCAGGTATGGTATAATATATCGAGTGGATCAAAGTGAGAAAACTCGTAATTATACTGCTTTGTTGCTTCTCTATTTAAGCAAAACTAAATTCTATTGCTGGAATAATTGCGATTATTTGTGCGGCCTAACACTGCAACTTTTGTAAGTTTGAATATAGAACTGCATCAATCAATTCCTTGTCTATAAAATGCAGGCTTAAATATTTTTCATTTCTTTTGCTTCAAACAGATTTATCATAAACTTTAATTTTTTAAGTAACATACACAGTGTTTGTTTTCAATCCGGCACGTAGGACATAAGTGTGACTATTCTTGATAACGACAAAAGTTGACTATTGATTTGGAGTTGTCAGGGTTAATTTATATAATAATGGCCTGTTGAATTGTGTAACAAACGTCACTTGATACGGCCTGGGAATTTTTTGAAGAAATTCATTGTATTTTCCATTTCTGAGAAAATGCTAATTTTGGCGTTTTTGGCGCCACATACCCACGATGACATTTAATGACGTTTTAGCCATTATTTTTTAAAATACAGTGTCAGTACAATGAGAACTTATACTCTTGAATTTAACATAATAATGAATCGTGTAATCTAGTTATAGTATCGTATTTCAGATTTACGGTAGTAATCTATCCGCATAGTTCCTATGTTTGCTAGAATTGGTTTAAGTAATTTATTAACGATTATTTTAGAGATTTTGGGAAAACTGCAAAATCCGAAGCCAATTTTCCTCCTATTATTAATATTAATTATTATTAACCGTGTTTCTCTAATAACCTTAACTAAAATTATAAGTGAAGCAAGTAATAGGAGCGAAATTGGCCCCGCATTCTGCAGTTTAGCCGAGATTTTGTGTTGGTAATTCGTGCAAACAAAAAACTCTAATGAAGCAAGTGGTTTAAGAAGTAAAGTAGTTATGATTTCATTTGAATTATGTTGTCCGGGTAAATAATGAATTATAATTAGATAATTAAAAATGTACCACAGAAAGCGCAGACGTGCATTGTACTTCAACAGTCTTCGCTCAGAAGAAGATACTCCGAAACCACTGTTCTCAACATGCAAGCTACAAACAACAGTTCCTTCCTGCAGTTTTTGTTATTGATCTGTAAAATTGTTAAGTAGGTAATGTTGTTTGAGAACCAATTAAATAACTTAAATTTAAGCTTTCAAGCTATTTCTTTCATAAAGCTTGATTTGGGGGAAATTCATGCTAAGATCTTTCCGAATTAACATACTTGCACATTGCAATGCAACATTTATTATATATGTTACAGGAAATGTATTTATTTCCTAGGCATTGTAAGCAATTCCTAAGTGGTACTAGGAAATGTATGAAAATCAACATTGTTTTTTTATAAAGGCTCTCAATGCCATAGAGGTCACATATAAAACGTAAAATCTTCATAATACTTAGTTATGTACATTTCAATTTAAAAACTTAAGAACATATTAATTTTTTCGGCCAAGCTGGCACAAAGATAAAACTGAGAATAAGCACATAATCAGTTCACAATAAAAAAAGTAAAAATCTTCCTAAGATTGTGATTATTAATTTTATTTCAAACTTAATAACCTAACCTAACCTAACCTACCGACGTGACATCCCGAATTTAACACATTTCCGATTCCAGTTTAGGAAATGTATAAAATTCGTAGGAAATGTGTATAATAAAATTTATTTCACACATTTTATGACGATTTTAGGCATTATATACATTTCCTAGGAATTCTATACCGGATGGCTACTTTCAAACTGGAACATAGGGATTTAACATTGTATTTAACAGTTTCATGAATTCCTGCTCGCCAATTCGACCTACAGAAAATGTTTTGGTATCAATGGAAAGAGAAAATTATTGCGCATCTAATAGTATTAAAAATTAAATTATTTTTGTCAATTTTCATTGAATAATATTAATCAAAAGTTTTCATGTTTTTTAAATATGAGTTGCCTTGACTTGAAAACAGTTGACAGCTATACTGAAATTAATTTGTTATTTGATGACATTCACAGTTAGTACAGTAGTTTTTACATATTTTTACATATTACAGTGGGGTTAGATTGCGTAGATTGTGAGATTGGTTTTCCGTAAAATTTGATAACAGTCCAATACCGTCTGCATCTACAATACACACATATGTCCGGAAATTTGAAGAAACTGCTAGCATTTCAGTAGAATCAGGAGCTATAGTTGGTTAATGTTTATTATTTAATTTTGGCTTTGATAAAAATTTCAATAATGAAATTTTAATAAAGGTAATCGCAGGAATGTTGGTGCAGATGGCAGGGAATTGGAAGGTGTTTTGAAATTGATCAATATTGACCCACAATACAGTACAAGAGAAATTGGTTAAAGTCTGCGGTATCTAAGACATTAAAGAAGCACAGATATCATCCATACAAACCACAATGTCCTCAGGGAATATTTGAACCAGACAAAGAAAGTATAAATGTATTTTGTGAAGGAATGCAAGAAAGTGCCAATCAAGATCGTCGTTTTTTGTCATCAATATGTTTCACGGATGAATGTACTTTTTCTTCAAACGTGTGCAAAATACTAAATATTGGGCTCAAGAAAAACCAAGAATTAATCTGTGTACAGGAACCCAATAACCTCAAAAAATTCATATTTGGGCTGGGATTCATACTAACAAAATTATCGGACCGTTTTAAATTGTTAGAAATTTAAATACGAACACCTATTTAGAACTTTTGATTAATGAGGTAGGTCTTGCATTGAACAAATTTATCACTCCGCAAACTAACCTCACTGTAATAGATATCTTATAACCATAAGAATTATTGTTTATTAATTGCGAAATTGTTTATGTATAGCAATAATGCTAATAAAGTTATTTTCATAAAAACTCTTTCGTCGAAGTAAAAACTACTGTTCTAACTCTGAATGTCATCAAATCATAGGAAATATAATCAGATAGAATGGAAACTTCTCAATAAAAGTTGTCATCGTTTTGCGCCGTCTGCCGAGATGTGCGGCAACTAAATGGGAACGCGGGAAATTTAAACCCAGAAAATAAATTAGTATTTTATTTACGGTATTGCTAATATGATTGAAATTATTTATATACTTCTTGACGACTATTAAATAATTTATTACCAAGCATATAAACAATTTCAATCATATTAACATAGCCTAAATAATTAATAAATTAAAATAAAAAGCATTTTTAACAATAACTGTTACAATAAAATAAGAGTATAAGTTGCTGAAGGTTTTTATTAACTTTTATCTCTTTAGTTTTTTAGAAATAATTATCACAAATATAAAGCTTCAGCAAATATTTTGTACCGCTCGCTGCATTCCAATAATTCGGCACCTCACGTACACGTAAATGATGCATGTCGTCTAGTGGTCTATTTATTTCTTTCAACCACTCCTGCCGTTTCATGCTATTTCTTGGTCCTTAATTTGCAATAAGTAATTCATTAAAGAGTATTGCTAAATATTGCAGTTTAAATTACCTTCAGGAACTTGAAACAGCGTATACCCTTTTATGCTGTTGTACAGGCAACCTTTAACGTAGCAAATACAAACCATAATGCTATATATATAGGTTTTGAGAAAATTCGTCGGGAGAACTAGGGAATCCGAGATCACAATCATCTCTTCAGGGCATAATTTAGGCAAATAACCTGTAATCGTAAAAAAATACCTTTAATATTTCTTCAGATCTTCAAGTTTCAGGGTCAGTAGACGAAAAACATTTTAAATTGCTGTTAAAAACGATGATCTGCATAACTTACAACCTAGAGAAAGGATTGTGGCATCGCATTCGAAGGATATATTACTAATAAGAAAAATTATTTATGACCTTACTAGTAGCGCCTATGGTAAATTTGACACTGACAAACTCGTTTTTTAAACTTGTCAAATGGTGTTTCCCTACCTGTGTTAGCGTAGCTAACGTGATTTAGTGACCTTAATCGAATTTTCTTAGAAGCGTCATCTGCTGAGATGTGCGGCAACTAAACTAAATAAAACATTTAGTTGTATAGCAGTGCGCATAGCATGAACCTAACCCATATATCTAATACTTACTATAATGCTAGCGGCCATGAGTGGGAAACTCACCGAGGAAGTGAGACAGACAACCAACTCTTCAATGTATAATGGTGAGCTGTGCGCAAGCGCGGCGGCGTCGTCTGCCCAATGGGGAAGTGGTCAAGTTTAAAATTCGCTTCTAAAGGCGGAGTCCGAATTCTCACGCATGCGCACGAGACGCGTTATACTCTAAGTGAGACTATGTCGGCGCCGTAATGTTTTCTGACGTTTCCAGGCCCTACTAGCAATATATGTGTATTATATATATGACCTAACCTGCTAACCTCGAATTTGACATAGACGTACAGTGCCGCCAACATACTATTCATAACGACTATGCATACGAACATTACATTATTCTCACTGTATATGCATATGCACTAAACGTTTACATTTAGTCAATATGACGGACAATCCCCATGATACGTCGCGTCGTTCTGCGAGTAATTTAGAAAATATTTATCAAAAAAAATGTAACAATGTGATAGTGGCTAGTATTGGGTAGATACGGTTAGTTGTAGATGTGGTGCCAATGAGTAGTAGTAAAAGCGAAGAAAATCATCCACCAGGCAAACAATTTAAAACTATTGAAATTGGATGATCTGCTGTTGTTGTAGTACCTACGTAGACCTTGGACCATTAAATGTCCAAATTGTCTTGGGAAAAGTTTTAGAGTACAGCAACGGAGTGTGCAGATTAGAAACACCAAGTGGAATCATAAAGAACTAGTTTCCTCGTGGTGAAACTCTACCATCTGGGACGGCTCTGCTAGATGCTATTCCGCAAAACACATTAAGCTTGAGACACGCCGTTCCTTGTCAATCCAAATTTGGAGGACAGCGCTACACAAACTGTTTTTGCAAACCATAAAAATCTGGTGTGATACACTCACACAACTTCCTTTTACAGTGTTCTTATAATTAGTCAAAAATTTCATTTTTAATTTTTAGCCATTTGTCAAAAATTTTAAAAAATTACAAATACTACAAAAACGGTACAAAATAGAGCGTTAGTTGAAGAGACAAATTTTCTCTAGAATTTTAAGGTGAATTCAAAAATGTAATAATATACCGGGTGTTTTATTTAAAATAGGAGTTAATAAAAAAAAAATAGAGAAAAAAACAAAAGAAACCCACTTTAGAAGTATTCAACTGGAAAATCACCTATTTCACATCAATACACATTAAAAATGTAGTAAAAATGTAAAGTTTAAAAAAAATCGTTAGAGCCGTTTTTGAAAAAATCGAAAAAACAGAAAAATTACAAGAGTAAACACCTACTTCCGGTTATGCGATTTTCTTCAAAAGCTTGCTGTCTCATCTACATAGTACACAAAACTTATATATCAAGTTTCAACGCCATACCTCTTTTCGTTTTTGAGATATTCTGTTCACAGACAGACACACACACAGACAGACAGACAGACAGACACACAGACCAATGAAAAAAAATATGTTTTTTGGGATCAGGGGACTCTAAAACGTGAAGATCTGTTGAAAACTCAATTTCGAATTTTTGGGGTGAATCCAATACTTCCTTTATAGTAAAAGGAAGTAAAAAAAGAAAGAAAAGTGTGACACCAAATGCATATCTAAGAAAGGCGATATACGTACCGATGGGGCCACAATTATATACAGTGAAAATTCATGAACTGCGAACACGAGTGAATCAGGGCGAATTTACGATTGCCTAAAAATACGCCAAGACCGATGGACAGTCGATCTAGGGTACTCTGATATTAATCCACGGGTCGTCTGCGTTGATTGTTTAAGTAATTATTCAACGCAGACGAGGCATCCACTCCTAGTGTAATTTTTGTTATTTAACTATTATATGACTGATAGAATGTATGAAGTACTGTGTTATTCTGTGATAAATTCTCAGAGTTGAAAATCATGATTTTTAGAGATTAACAGTAAAGTGTAATAGTGTAAAGTAAAAGGAGGTAGTTCACAAAGTAAAACGCATTCTGAAGAAAGAAATAATTTCTTCCGAACAAACTAACTCATAGTAAAAAAAGATGTACACAGAAGTAAAATTATTTTTATTTCAAACAACAAAATTCAAGAAGTTTAAATTAGCTCGTGTTCAAAGATCCTGCCTTCTTGCGCTAAACAATATCCTAAGCGATCATAGAAACTTCTCCGCATATTAATCAACGTATTAGTGCTAGTACTCTGAACAACCCCTTTAATTTGTAAACGCAGTTCTTCAAATCGTTAGTTGTAGTGAAAATGACTTTCCAGAGGAAGTTTTCACAAAATTCCATACTTCCTGAAATGACCATCGGGAAGAATATCGCAGCTAAATCTACTAGTTCTGCAATTTACTTGAATGAATAATCTGGATAGTCATTAGCGGTAATACAAACCTTTTTTAATTCCTGTCTTCGCTGGGAACATTAGGCCTTTTGTGCTTTTGGGGAGAAACACATCCAAAGCTTCCAAAATTTGAAATAACTCCATGTAACGTTGATGACGATGAAGAACGCCTATTTCCAAATGTTGTGAAAGAATTTTGAATTTCCCGGACCGGTGTACCCCGATAATACCATTTTACAATTTGTACTGTTCCGTTACTTCGTAGTTACCAATTTTAAGATATAAATGACAGCAGATATTAGCTACTGACAAACTGTCAACGTCAAATTCTCGGCATTTGTAAATTCGACATATCGTCTGCCGTTTTCGTAGTAAAGAAAATCTCTCTGTACTATAACAGCAATGAGATAACATGAACAAGAAAATATCACATATTGCTTGAGTAAGAAAGAGATAAACATAGTAGCAAATATACGAGTAGGCTTGGCGCTTACTTTAATTATGACATGTCAACTAATTGTGCCTATTAAAATAATTTTGTTGTATGGTCATCTCTTTCTTGCTCTTCTTGCTCCCATTCTATTTTGTTGTTCATGTTATCTTATTGCTGTTATATACAGATTGCGGCAGGCAACTAGGACCATAGCAAAAGCAACCTTACATGTGGCCGTATTTGTGTTTAACAAATGAACAATCTAGCTACGATAGCGGTAGGTCGTTAGAATCATTATAAATACAAGGTATATATTCGATTTTTAAATTTTTTAGGTACAATTACGGCCGCATGTAAGGTCCCCTTGCTTTTGCTATGGTCCTAGTTGCCTGACGCAATCTGTATAATTATGGCCCCATCCGTATATTTGTTTAACGACGATTTGTGTTTTTAAAAAGTATTTATTCAACACTCACAACACATTGGATATAAATACGTCGGAGCTGTGACATTAACATCGAATTAGGACAGGCTAACCTAAATGCCAAACCAGAACTAAGCTGCAAAAAGCATCTTAATAAGTAAACGTTTATCATACCAGAAAGCAAGGTATCTAACGGAGCGACTTGCATTCCCATGAGCATTATTTAAAGACAGCTTGCATGTAGGCAGGATGCAAGCTTACAAGCTACAAAGCATTAATTATATTTCATAAATTTACAAAAATTATCTACACATCTAGTCATATTGAATAATCACGTATTTGTTTATTATGTCGAGACAAGGCATTTTGCAAAATGGCTGAAATTCAGCAGTCACGTCTTCAATTTTTGTATACAATGCCGACGTTTCGCAAAATTACTTGATTATACGAAAAGCCTGCGGCACTTCTATTATATGTTTTTAATAGCCTCCGATTTGAACAAAAATGTATTCTAAACAACATAAATCTAAATTTAAAAAATAAGAAGTATCTTCGCCCAGTGGCGTAGCTACAATTTTTAAACCCCCTTCCCGGCTGTTAATGTTGTGAAATTAAAAATACATTAACATATTGTGATTATTATAATTTTCCAATGAAAGGGTTACTTGCATTTATTTTTATATACATAACATTAATTAAAAAGAATATTTACAGAAGCATAATTACAGAAATTATAATTAAAATAAATTCCAAAACAAATGAGTACAATAGACCTCACACCGACAGTATATTTATGTCAAAAATGTAAAATGTCATTTTCTGGATTTAATCAACAGTAATATCCCAAGTGCATTAAAATAGCCGATTAAATTTGACGTTTTCTGTCAGAATGTTTTGCTAAGAAATTTGTCAAGTAAATTTGCCGCTCAACAAGAATCCCGAGTGGGCAGCACGAGGGATTTTGAAGCGGAAAATTTACGAGATATATTTCTTCAGAGCAAAACATTCTGACAGAAAATCGTCAAAATTTATTGAGGCTAGTTTACATGCACGCGGGATGTTCGGAGTGATTATTTCCTGAATAAATAGATAAAATTGAGTTGTTGAAGCAACTTTAATAACCATGTTAAAATTATGCACAAGCGATTAAATTTTGACATAAATTTAACCGCGGTTAAATTTTGACGTTTGAATTTTAGTCATTATTAAACTGACAGAAACCATGGTGATTACGCATTATTATGGATATGAAGGAAATAATCAACAGTAATATCCCAAGTGCATTAAAATAGCCGATTAAATTTTGACGTTTTCTGGCAGAATGTTTTGCCAAGAAATATGTTAAGTAAATTTACCGCTCAACAAGAATCCCGAGTGCGTAGAACGAGGGATTTTGGGCGGAAAATTTAGGAGATATATTTCTTAAGAGCAAAGCATTCTGACATAAAATCGTCAAAATGTATTCAGGCTTGTTTACATGCACGCGGGATGTTCGGCGTGATTATTTCCTGAATAAATAGACAACATTCAGTTGGTGAGGCACCTTAATAATATGTTAAAATTATGCTCAAGCGATTAAATTTTGACACATATTTAACCGCGGTTATATTTTGACGTTTGAATTTTTGTCATTATTGAACTGACAGAAACCATAGTGATTACGCATTATTATGGATATGAAGGAAATAATCAAAACAAATTTGTTAACGAGATCTTGCAAATCTATTTTATTGACAGCATCACTTTCAATAGATATCAAGGATAGATATTTTAAGCGTGCTTGTGTCATACTGTTTCTTAAATATTTTTTTATGGATTTACAGTTTGCTGAACATTTTTTCAGCAGACTCGGATATTATTGGAAAAATGCAAACAGTGGCGGCTGCTCCTTAGGAGCTCAACCCGCCCAGCCGTCAACCGCGTATCTATCATTAAAAACAAGAACTATTCTATAATTCAAAATATATTTTATCACTTATCTCAACGTTATAATATAACAAGGTTTTATTGTTAAGTTGTGGTTAGATGATCTTACAAATACACGAGCCGCTACAGAGTGTAAAACGTAACATTATACACTTCTCAAAAATCGACTATAATTATATATAACACAACAATGAATAGTTTACTTATTGGGAAATTGTAAAATATCACGTTTATTACTTACGTTTTGTAAAAGTTGAAGAACGGGGGCTCCCTAGTCTTCGGGGACCCGCCGCCTTGCGGCTACTGGCGTTATGAAAGCTACACCACTGTGTTCGCCAGATTTTCAATATTTGTAATAAACACGAATAATAGATGGTAACATATTGTAAGGAAATGCAGAGCATGTTAAATTTCACCGAAACTAATCCGCATTCCCCCACAATCCAGTACCTTTCAAAATTATATTATGTAAGAAATACGTAGTACTACACATCTCATTTTTATAGAAAATATAGTTAACAATAAATAATCCATAAGGTAGAACCTCTGGCTAATAAAATCGATAGAAAAGTACTTACTGTCTATTTATTTATTAAATATAATCAATAATTATACCAACAAATACATGACTATAAAGTAAAAAGACGTAGCCATACAATAAATTTTAAAACCTTAAATGATATAGAAGGCTAATATCCTTTATCTAATAGACTTGTCTGTCCGGGACGCTGTCTGTCCGGGACGCTGTCCGTCCGGGACGCTGTTTCAGCAGCCAAACCGTAAGAGATAGAGAAAAAAGTTATTGAAGTTATAGGTTTGGAATGGTCATGTCAGGTCAGGAACCGAATTTCAGTCTCTAACACTAATTATTATCTTAATTATCCTAATCCTAACTTTTTAGGTTAGATTCTAGATAAATTTTATCAAGGCGAATGCGACTGGTAGTTTGCTACCGACAATGACGTCATATACGTACGTGTGGTGAATACGCGTTCTATTTGCAAAACGGTCTTTTTTGTTTTTTTAAATGAGACATTTGTCTCACTGGGTTGCTAGTCTAATATAATACCAATCAATTTCAATTAAATCTATGACAAACACATTTACAACAGCAACATTTTTTTCTCAAATTGAATTAAAAAGTAGACAAGCTAATCATTTCATAAAAAGAATAAGTATCAGTTATTTAGCGAAAAATGTCAATTACACCATAGCTAATAATGTATACGAGCCGAAACACATATGTATTCGTACTATTATACCTACTGAAGTGTTCGGTATCCGAACATATTAAGATCACCTTCTATTGTCAAAAAATGATACTCTCTAATACGTTGTATTTATGCCAAGACATCCCGTACTGTTTGTCTTAACAGTTTTTTTCATTTATTGAGTTAACGTGTTTAAAGTGAAAAAAGTGTGTAACAGAACATTTCGTACCTGAACCTTTATTTACCATGGCGAAACGAATTCAAGCTGTTATTGATGCTAAAAGGACCGTAACACAGTTTTAAACTATAATTTCTCGACTATTTTGTTTTATAAAATTATAGTACGAATTTATGTGTTATGGAAGTACCTAGAATTTTCTCATTTTTTTGTCCATTTGAAGTATCTGTAGAACAATATCCACACAAATAAAAAGCAACAAACACAATGATGTGTTATAAATAAGCTAGATTCTAAAAAAAATTGTTAATGAATTTTATTGTTTGTTTTTTGGTTTGCCATAGACAAGCTCTAGAAATGCGGCGTACCAGGCACCTTATACACCAACTGCATGGCCATATGGTCAAAGTCCTACTTAGAATTTTGCCGAGACCAATAACTGCCAACCTTAGTTGCGAATTCATATTCACTGCTTTCGGCCAATTCCAGTACCAGAAATACATAATTCTCTGTTGACCCAATCGCCGACGGTCTCTCGCAATTTGCGACGGTCTGGTCAACTGAACTGCAAAGTTAACAGTTCAATCGAGCGTGTCGCCATTTTGTTTGTTAAGTTTCCCAAAAAAATATGCGGCAGTTAATATGGTCTGTTGTGAATGTGATAATATGTGTAGTTGCTAGGTATTTCTAGCTTAATTGTCAAGTTGTTAGACATTGCCATGAAACATAATTGTTATAGTAAATACAACTGCCAAAAGCATCATTTAAGCTAATCAAATAATGCTAAAATCTCAAACAAGAGTTGTCCCAGTTTTTTTTGTCTTGCATAGTATATCGCACAGTCGCATCCACGTTCTGAAGTATCTGCCTGTTTCTAACAGTTAACGCGCACTGCACAAGGATAAGTTAACGAACACATTGAAAGTGACGCGGGTTCTACACGTGCCAGACGACTGGTAGACAGACCGAATGTCCGCCTTTATAACTGCCC
>CALNHX010002589.1:0-111878 GCA_940337035.1 Agriotes lineatus | reverse complement strand
AGTAAAAATTCATAGATTCGCTTTAAAGTATCGGCGTATAACCTAAGACCTACGATGTCAGTCACAAGCTCACAAGTCAGGAACATCACCCATCTCTTTCAAAACTCCAATCACCTAAACACTTTCATTTTGTGTAGATCGCACTGTGGCCGACTACGGGAGGATTCTGGGGACTGAGCCCCCTTGACATTTTGTCTGAACCCCCTCCGAGTTGCTGGCCTTCACCACTAACAAAGAATTTTCAGCTATAATTTAACAAGGGCAGTGATAATTACCCGCAATATTTTTGACACATAACAACCCGAAAGTGCGTTGCCTAGAAATAACCCGAGGCGCAGCCTCGGGTTATTTCTTAAAGGTAACGCACTTGAGGATTTATCACTGGCCGCGGTGAATTCGGGAAGATAAGTGATAAGCCATTTTTCTGACAAATTAATTTGATACTTCATTATTTACTAATCATAGGATACTTAAAGTTTGTTAAAGTTCGGGCACTTCATTCCATGTAGAAACATGGTCTGAAACAAAACGAGTCGGGGTCGCCAAAATATCTCTTTCCGCAACCCAGTCATCTGGCACACCGTTAACGGCGTACTGGGTGATGTGATCAGCATCACGCCTTCGACGACTGCCTTACTTTCCCTACTTCCACAACTGTGGTTTCGGTACCCAATTTTTCTTAAAGTGACTGGGTGAACCTCATACCGTGGCACCGCCGCCTGACGTCCTAACCCTAACTTTACAAAGAAATGTGTCAAGTAAATTTGCCGCCCAACAAGAATCCCGAGCCTGTTGTCAGTGGATACCACACAGTTTAACAGAGCGCGGAAAACAACAGCGTGTGGAATGAAAGGGCGTCACGACAGAGGTGGACAGAAACTTTTTAATGGTAAAACCAGTAACTTTAAATTGTTTTGTACAACAAGATACATTTATCGAACTTGAACACGCTGTGTTTGGGAAACCACGGACCTGAGGCAAGAACCCTGTAAGCATTTTTGACTTTCTTTTTATGTTACAATAAACTGCTCAAGTACAGGTCTAAAGAGTAGCTTCAGCACTGCGAAAACAGGTTGACCTTTCGCCAAAACCAAATAGCGCATGAAGGTGCTCGGGACCTTAGCAACAACTTTGCCCCCTTTCAAAATTTCGATATCTGTAGCCGTTCGAAAGTTACAGGCGATCCAGACAGACGGACAAAACGTTCGCATAAGTACGCTGAAGCTACTAATAAACCTTCAGAAGTCACACGGTCGACTTATAATGCACCCTGTATTATGAAAGTTTCGTTAACTGTCTACTGAAACATGTAAACGTTGTGAAGTCACAATTTATTCAGTTATAATATCACAAGAGCATAAAAAATAATCTATTATTTTGCTTCCCGACCAACGAGACGTATTCTGCGAAAAATCACGACAGCGCAGCTGGAGTGATTTTTTAGGGTAGAAGTAATCGATTATTTTTGATGATCGAGTGATATTCGTTACGATTATAAATGATTAATGGAAAATTAATTAAACAAGAAAAAATCATATTATTTTGTAGTAATATCAAACGTATTAAAATCCCAACAATGTTACTATAACACCGATGTTCAAAACCTAGATTGAATATTTTTAACTGTTGGACTCAGCGAAAAATCAAAACGGTTATATCACGTTACCAATGTCAAGCGTATAATCGTTGATCTATACATCGTAACTATGATAAATACAAATTACTTCGACACGAAGTGTACGAAGTATTGAAATTCCCTCATATCGAAAACCACTCTGAGTCAAATATCTCTAAATAAAATTCGTGCCAACCGACTAATGAACCCACTATACCAAATCTCCGTCTCGGCTGTGCGGATCTTTTGGTGAAGACCCCAGCCCACTAGATCCCTCTCTCGTATTGGGGGGTGCCTAAACATGCTGT
The DNA here is from genome assembly GCA_940337035.1 of Agriotes lineatus. Lineage (NCBI taxonomy): Eukaryota > Metazoa > Arthropoda > Insecta > Coleoptera > Elateridae > Agriotes > Agriotes lineatus. The sequence goes on along the minus strand of CALNHX010002589.1, from coordinate 109,955 downwards.
GCGGGGGATGTATGTTCGTATGTATACACGATTCCGTTCGCCAGACACCTTCCTGAAGTCTTGGATCGTTTTCATACGATAGGTCCTCCGAAAATGAAGGCAACATCAACTTTTGAGGTATGGTCGTCAGCAAAAAAATGTTTTTTTGGTTTTTTTTTTTAATAAATAACTGGCTCATAACATTTCATTGTATTAGCGAAACGGAGTGATGCTGAGTGTCGGTATTCTTGGAAAGTACGGAAGGGCGTTTTCTTGGGTGGGGGTACCGTATATTTTTCTATTGTCTTGCTATGTAATGAATTATATAATCAAATTAATTTAATGGCAGGCTCTATTACAACGTTAGTTAAATAACCGTGGAAGTGACACATGCCTATACTCAATAATATGAGAGACAACAATTACTCCAATGAAGTTCACCTTGAAACGAAGACTTATAGATGTATTTTTTAAAATAAAATTGGTCTTGAAGAAATTGCTTTCCTCGACTGGTGTACGTGAAGGCTACTTGTTCCACGAATAAATACATTCAAAAACTGAATTAATCTTGGTAATTCTAACCTTATACAGTGAGGTCGTAAAGTTTGGAATAAATTCAGTATTTCCTAACATGTACGTTTCCGGCTAAAACGCTCGGACCCGTCGATTTTTATTTTTATTTGGGCATTTTTTGAAATAAAATGTATACATACAGGTTGTCCCGTGTATGAGGTATGGCGTTATCGATGTTTTTTTTAATGAAAACCCCCTTTTTACTTCCTTTTACTACTATAAAGGAAGTATTGGATTCACCCCAAAAATTCGAAATTGAGTTTTCAACAGATCTTCACGTTTTAGAGTCCCCTGAACCCAAAAAACATATTTTTTTTCATTGGTCTGTCTGTCTGTCTGTCTGTGTGTCTGTGTGTCTGTCTGTGAACAGAATATCTCAAAAACGAAAAGAGGTATGGCATTGAAACTTCATATATAAGTTTTGTGTACTATGTAGATGAGACAGCAAGTTTTTGAAGAAAATCGCATAACCGGAAGTAGGTGTTTACTCTTGTGATTTTTCAGTTTTTTTCGATTTTTTCAAAAACGGCTCTAACGATTTTTTTTAAACTTTACATTTTTCTTACATTTTTAATGTGTATTGATGTGAGATAGGTGATTTTCCAGTTGAATACTTCTAAAGTGGGTTTCTTTTGTTTTTTTTTTCTATTTTTTTTATTAACTCCTATTTTAAATAAAACACCCGGTATATTATTACATTTTTGAATTCACCTTAAAATTCTAGAGAAAATTTGTCTCTTCAACTAACACTCGATTTTGTACCGTTTTTGTAGAATTTGTAATTTTTGAAAATTTTTAACAAATGGTTAAAAATTAAAAATAAAATTTTTGACTAATTATAAGATCACTGTAAAAGGAAGTTGTGTGAGTGTATCACACCAGATTTTTTATTACGGAATCTGAAAGAACGCATCTTTTTACTTGCGGTAAGGTAATTTTTGGGTATTACCAAAAATTAAGAAAAAAAATTTAAATTTGCAAAATACTAAATTTGATTTTAAGAAGTGTGATTTTACGCTTTTATCAATGACAGCAATCAACAAAAAACATATCGGTCGTCTTAGTTACTGTCAGGCAGACAACGGTGCACAATTTGTATATTTAATTTAGTTGTTTTAGAAATTACTAAACTTAGTATTTTGGAATTTTTTAATTTTTTCTTAATTTTTGATCATCTGATCTATACTCAAAAATCAGCTTACCGTAAGTAAAAAGATGCGTTCTTTCAGATTCCGTAATAAAAAAGGAAGTTTCCATTAAAAAAACATCGATAACGCCATACCTCATACACGGGACACCCTGTATGTATGCATTTTATTTCAAAAAATGCTCAAATAAAAATAAAAATTGACGGGTCCGAGCGTTTTAGCTGGAAACGTACATGTTAGGAAATACCGAGGGAAATACTGAATTTATTCCAAACTTTACGACCTCACTGTAATTACGACGTTCGCTCGTTAGCCACCAATTTGTAAATATATGATTGTGATTTATTTCATTTTGGTGGTACATTTACTTCAACTGCATATCAATGGATCCAATCCCTTAACAGAAGTTGTACAGTATTGAGCGAATTAAGATCCAGGTTAGATGACCATATGATTACAGAAGTCCGTGTTGTCTAATTAACCTGGTAATCGGCATGCCACATGTCGCCCACAAAGAAATTTATTCAACAGCTGGAAAATTAGAAGAAATTGCTTTTTTTATTGCACCAAAATTATTTGAACTTTAGTGCTTGATAATTTGAACAAAACTCTGTGTCACTGCACTTATGCATATAGAACAATGTGTCGTAAAAAATCAATTGTTATTTGAATCGTATGCTCTGCGTATGTACCTTTAATCTTGCTATGCGTTGCAGAATAATATAAGACCAAAACATCGAAAACTATTTCCTTTGAAATGTATGCGCTATCTAACCTGGGTCTTATTACAGCACTACTGTTTGATTCACACAGATGCGTGCATCAAAACCTTCTTGATTATAATTAATCATGTAATTCAAGTCATAACTGTTTTATCTCATTCAAAGGTCGTGGTAAAGTCAAATTTGCATCTTGCCGTATTTGTTTGCCTCTGTTAATGTTGGAAAGGAATTTGTAAGCTTCTCTTAATGGCTTTTAAGCGGATGGATACATTTTCTACTAGAACTTAAGCCGATTTAGCATATTTGGGAATCATGGGTTTATGGATTTCGTTCAATTGCCTCATTGAGAGAGCTTAGCATTAAGGTTTCTTAGAATAAGCATTTTTCCTAAATAACGTGCGACGCTCCGATTGGCTACGCAGGATCGCCTCAGCCAATAGTGTTTGAGCTTGCCCCTCCTTGAATTGGCGAGTTCGGCTCGTTGTAAATTCAGAGTGAGTTAGATTCAGAGCCTCGAGTAAGCAAGTTCAGCTAGGCTTTGTGCTGGGTTGCGGTCGTTCTAACTCCCTGGGAAAGACGTTTCCAGGTTGTTTTGTGTTACGGTTACGCGCAATTCGCTATTTTCGCGTGGCCAATCCAAGCGTGTCACAACAGTTGAAGCTTTTGTAAAAAACCATCGGTCCATCAGTGACGTTTGTAATCGTTGTTACTCAATATACTCGTGTTTATTAAGTCTTGTTTCACTCCAACAACTAACTGAACCCAAGTTAAGGGTTATTAAGTGGCAGTTCCCGGCAATCCCATTGAACCGGAATTCGCAGTGGATTAATTGGGGGCCCCATTCGTGGAAGCCTCTTATCAAGTTAATCGTACAAAAAACATTGGTCCTTCGAGCCGGATGTGAAAGAAGCTAAAAAACGCGAGTGTACAAGTTTCCAGTAGCTGGTGGATGCAATCGCTCCAACATCATTTCGTCGGAGAGCATCAAGAAGCTTCGCCAACACCAGGAAATTCAACCATCGAGAGCTTACACCGAGTCCAGGTCCCACGTCAAGCGGCAGCGATCGGCAGCGGGTTGGTTTTCTGTTCGTCAAGAAGTTACTGCGTTCTCAAATCAAAAGTAAGTCCTTTTCCATTACACCTTCGTTTAGTGTTGTTTTTTGCTTGTGTCAGTCATGGTGGAAACTCGTTCGGCATCAGCGGTCATGTCGGAAACTCGTGCTTTAACCACTCGTTGCAAATTCATAAAAGCCAAAGTAGATCGTTTCGAAACTCTATTTCATAGAATTTCCTCGTCCAGCCCCGTGAAGGCTCACGAGGTCGGCAGCTTGTCAAAAGAGTTTAGTTGTTTCCAAAATTTGTTGGATGAGTATGAGAAGTCAATGGAGGGCCTAATGGAGGCCGACGCTGAACACTTTGATGAACTTTTCAATGAATTCGACTCTTTTATGACTCATTTTAGCGAGATTAGTAGCACAGTCGAGGAATTCTTATCAAAAAATAAGATCAGTCCGGGTATAAAACCGAATCTAGGTCAAAATTCTTTGCAAAGTGGCCCTTCAGGAGAGCTCGCTGGATTAAGATTACCACCCTTAGATTTGCCTTCATTTTCGGGGAAATTCGAGAATTGGGTTCAATTTCATGACTCCTTTACGTCGCTTATTCATAACAACGCTAATTTGACCAACGTTCAGAAATTTTACTATTTGATTTCTTCCCTTAAGGGAGAAGCTGCTAGTTCAATCTCGTCGTTAAAAGTTACCAACGATAACTATACCATTGCTTGGGACATCCTAGTCAAGCGATTTGAAAATAAGAAACTGATAGTAAAATCAAACATAAATGCGTTATTCAGTTTAGAGAGCGTAAAAAAGGATTCACATTCGTCTGTTCAAAGGCTGCTCGATAGTGTAGTTAGAATTTTGGAAATTTTAAAGGCGTACGGGGAACCCACAGTCGACACCATACTAATACATATCATAGTTTCGAAGCTCAGCTCAGCAATGCAGACTGACTGGGAATTATACAAACATACCGGACAATTTCCTACTTTGCGAGAGTTGTTAGATTTTTTAGAAAGCAAAAGTCACTTATTAGGTTCGCTGGAAGCTGCGAAAATAGGTTCGAGTTTGGGAAATCAGGGATCCGAGCAAAAAAGTCATGCACGCGCTCATGTAGCCAGAGAGCAAGGTAATCACTCTTGTGATTTTTGCAAAAATAGTAATCATTCGATTAGCGCTTGCGAATCTTTTTCAAAATTGTCGGCTAACGCTCGTATCGAAGAGGCGCGTCGTTTGAAACTATGCAACAATTGTCTCAAGCCCGGACATTTCGTGGTAAAATGCACATCGTCGAGATGTCGCGTATGCAGAAAAAAGCACCATACTTTACTGTGTTTGCGTCCAAAGCGCGACGCGCACGAAAATACGCCGCGTCCTGGACCGCCAGAAACCAACAGCGACACGCGGGAGGTCGGGGCCGTCGCCCCGAGCGAGACACCCGTCGCATCCGTTTCAGCAGCTTGTAGCCGTCCTGCAATCGCGGCGCCAGCGCAAGTTTTATTGTCCACGGTTAGCGTATTCGTAGAAGGATCCTCCGGGTCATTTTCCCGGGCAAAAGCTCTTTTGGACCCCGGATCCCAACTTAACTTAGTTAGCGCCGACTTGTGTCAAAATTTGAAGATTGCGAAACGAGGTAATATCACCTCACTGTCGGGTGTTGGTGCCAGGGCTCTGAACGCTGAATTCAGAGCAAACGTTCGAATCCGCTCCCGCAACGGGAAATACGAGGACATTTTGAGCTGTGTTGTGTTAGACAAAATTACGGACCCTCTGCCGGTCCTTGCTTTCTCGTTGAGGGATTTGAAGATCCCACCAAACATTGTGCTAGCCGATTCAGATTGTAATACACCGGGAAAGATTGATCTTTTATTAGGCGCGAATGTCTTTTGGCAAGTGCTCTGTCAGGGACAGGTGAAATTGGGCCCAGAGAAGCCATTCTTAACAAAAACTCTTTTTGGTTGGGTTTTAGGCGGAAACATGAATGTCGAAAATCGAGCGCTCATTCGTTCAAATAGAGTTCATTTAAGTGTAGCCGGCATCGAGCACGGCATTCAGAGATTTTGGGAAATCGAAGGGGCGTACGGTTCATCAGGCCGACTCTCTGCTGATGAAAAATTTTGCGAAGACCATTTTCAATCGACTACGAAACGGGCGTCGTCGGAGCCGCGTAGGTTCATCGTGAGCATACCTTTCAGGAAAGATGCTCCATCGCTGGGAGACTCGCGCGGTATAGCGTTAAAGCGTTTCTATTCATTAGAAAACAAATTGTCAAAAAATCCCGAGTTGAAAACCGCGTATTCCGCATTTCTCAAAGAATACGAGTCGCTTGGTCACTTGAGCAAGGTGGACGACGAAGCGAGCCTTCCTCATCCTCGGTTTTATTTACCACATTTGCCAGTCATAAAGGAGGACAGTTCAACGACCAAACATCGCGTTGTTTTTGACGGCAGTTGTGCGTCCTCCTCCGGAGTATCGCTTAACGACCTTCAACATAAGGGCCCAGTGGTCCAGCAGTCGTTGTTTGCAATTCTTTGTCGCTTTAGGCAATTCAAGTACGTGCTGAAAGCAGATTGCGCCAAAATGTATAGGCAAATTCTCGTGGACCCCTCGCAGACGCAATACCAATTAATTTTATGGCGTGACGACAAAACCTCAGCGGTAAAATGCTTCAAATTATTAACGGTCACCTACGGTACTAAATCAGCCTCGTACCTAGCAACTAGGTGCTTGATACAAATCGCCCAGGAAATCGAAGCATCGCTTCCAGAGGCCTCATTAAGAATTAGCCGGGATTTTTATGTAGATGACCTACTGACTGGTTTTGAAAATAGGGCGGAAGCCATAAAAACGCAATTCGAAATTAGTAGCGCTTTGTCGGGGTACGGGTTTGAATTGCGAAAGTGGGCATCCAACGACAGTGAAGTAGCTAGCGCCATTGGTGTGGATCGCGGCAGCGTGGAGCCCATTTCTTTGACGGAAGACGCCACGGAGAAAACTCTCGGCATTTTTTGGGATACTCGGCGGGACGTGCTAAGTTACAGAGTGAACCCTAGCTGTTGCAAATCAGTTACCAAGCGGGCTATACTCTCTAGTATGGCTCAAGTATTCGATCCCTTGGGACTACTTGGTCCAAGCGTTCTAACTTTGAAACTTCTCGTGCAACGGCTTTGGCAGTTGAAGTTGTCATGGAACGAAACGGTGCCCATGGAGATGCGCTCCAGATACGACGAACTCCATTCTTCATTACGCTCTTTGGGCTCGTTGGCAATTCCGAGACGGGTAATTTGCGATGACATAAATTCGATAGATCTCCACGGATTTGCGGACGCGAGTTCTGTAGCCTATGGGTGCGCCGTGTATATACGTTGCGTTGACGCGCGCGGTAATGTCACCACCAATTTGCTTTGTGCTAAGTCAAGGGTCGCTCCATTAAAAACAATATCCTTGCCTCGTTTGGAGCTTTGCGCAGCCTTACTGTTGGCTCGTTTGATTAAAACTATACTCGATTCCTCCGCATTTAAATTTGACCGCGTGTACTATTGGTCGGACTCCACCATAACTCTGCACTGGATAAATAAGGATGCGAGTAATTGGAAGACGTTCGTCGCGAACCGGGTGTCCGAGATTCACGAACTAAGCAATAGGGAAGAATGGTTTCACGTGCGTACAAATTGCAACCCGTCCGATATAATTAGCAGGGGAATGTTACCCCAGGAGTTACTCAACTCACGCTTGTGGTGGCACGGGCCAGAATTTTTGTCACAGGCGGACTTAAAACCCCAGCCCGTTAAAATTGATTCGGGTGAGCTATCAGCCCAAGAGTCGTGCCCAATAGTGGCCACTCTTCACCATCGCGTCCCAGAATTTGAAATTTTCTGGCGCTATTCCAGTTTCACCGGCGCCAGAAATCAGCTATCGGAATTAAAAAATATCCTGTCAGGCTCTAGTGAGCAATGCATAAGGGAAGAATTGTCGAAACATAACATTAAGTGGAATTTTATTCCGGCACGCTCTCCGCACTTTGGCGGCATTTGGGAAGCGGGGGTAAAGTCATTGAAATATTATTTAAGGCGAATATCTTGCAATGCAAAGTTAACTTTCGTTGAGTATTACACCATGCTGACTCAAGTGGAGGCGATACTAAATTCCCGTCCACTCTGTGTTCTCCCTACCGACGCCTCATTCCCCGAAGTCCTTACTCCTGCCCACTTCTTGATCGGTCGGAAGCTGACTTCGTTTCCGGAAGCCCAACTCCAGGGCATACCGGAAAATCGTCTCAGCCGCTATGGGCTGGTCCAGCGGCTGTCCCAGCAGTTTTGGGATCGTTGGTCCCGGGACTACCTCCACCTCCTGCAGCGCCGGCCTAAGTGGAAGTCCTCCAGCACTTCTCTAGCCCCCCAGGTGGGCGACGTGGTACTCGTCCACGACGAGGCATCTCCAAGCTACCGTTGGCCACTGGCAATCATCTCGGCCACATATCCAGGAGCGGATGGTGTTGTGCGTGTGGTGCAGGTGCGCGATTCCCGAGGGAATCTCCTGAAACGCTCGGTGCGTAAAGTGTACATCCTACCCAAAGACGATCATTGCGATCAAGGGCAATAAACATTGACTTTGCTCTTAGTTGGTAGTTTTCGCTGATTGAACATTTTGCTAGGTTTAGTTGTTTCTTTGTTTGTACTCATGCTAGTTGTAAGTTATCTGTAAGGCTCTTGGATTATCATCTGTCCTTAGTTCTTGTTATGCATTTAATTATTTGGTAGTGTTAGATTTCAGTTTAATTTTGGGATTTAATCACGTCGTGCCATATTTGGCACTTCGGGGGCGGCATGTTTGATTCACACAGATGCGTGCATCAAAACCTTTTTGATTATAATTAATCACTTAATTCAAGTCATAACTGTTTTATCTCATTCAAAGGTCGTGGTAAAGTCAAGTTTGCATCTTGCCGTATTTGTTTGCCTCTGTTAATGTTGGAAAGGAATTTGTAAGCTTCCCTTAATGGCTTTTAAGCGGATGGATACATTTTCTAATAGAACTTAAGCCGACTTAGCATATTTGGGAATCATGGGTTTATGGATTTCTTTCAATTGCCTCATTGAGAGAGCTTAGCATTAAGATTTTTAGAATAAGTATTTATTCCTACGTGCGACGCTCCGATTGGCTACGCAGGATCGCCTCAGCCAATAGTGTTTGAGCTTGCCCCTCCTTGAATTGGCGAGTTCGCCTCGTTGTAAATTCAGAGTTAGTTAGATTCAGAGCCTCGAGGAAGCAAGTTCAGCTATGCTTTGTGCTAGTTTGCGTTTCGGTCTAACTCCCTGGTAAAGTCGTTTCCAGGTTGTTTTGTGTTACGGTTACGCGCAATTCGCTATTTTCGCGTGGCCAATCCAAGCGTGTCACAACAGTTGAAGCTTTTGTAAAAAACCATCGGTCCATCAGTGACGTTTGTAATCGTTGTTACTCAATATACTCGTGTTTGTTAAGTCTTGTTTCACTCCAACAACTAACTGAACCCAAGTTAGGGTTATTAAGTGGCAGTTCCCGGCAATCCCATTGAACCGGAACTCGCAGTGGATTAATTGGGGGCCCCATTCGTGGAAGCCTCTTATCAAGTTAATCGTACAAAAAACACTTTGTTTAATGAAATACAAAAATATAATAGTGGAATTTTTGTGGATGTAAACAGAGTTCTATCTGTAGGAAACCTAATTGAAAATTTCATAAATTGGTTAACCTCATAACTATAACTTGTTACAACGGCGATGAAACTGAAAACGAGCATTTTTCGTAATCAACGAGTCCCGTCAAGATCATAGCCTAAATTTAATACTCTTAAATATACAAAGCATTAATAATAAATTAGGCGAATTGACTGCACTCGTTGATGATCTCAATTATCCTAACTTAATTTGTATTACTGAACATTGGATTAAGAAGGAACAAACGATCCCACAGCTCTGTTACAGTTTTAATTCCTCAGATCGACATTGATCATATTTTTGTCCAAAATCGGGTACAAACTACAGGGTTCGCCAGCTTTACTAAAAAGAGCGCAGATCTTGATGTATCGAAGCAGATGATGGCGCTCCAGTTACCCTCCGTCTAGCTTAGTCGAGAAGGCGTGGTTCGAAAGCTCAAAGAAAAACCGGCGGCACTTACCCTATGGCTTGCTTAAGATAGATGCCTAGAGCGCCACTCGTTCTTAAAGGAAGAATAACTCGCGTGATCAGAACGAGACCTCGCGCGAGCTATCAAGGAGTCCTCCAGGTTCGCCACTATTCACCACAGTGCTACTCACCAAGCCTCCTCCACCAGGTCTGCAGGTACAATCACAGGGTGGCCGTGAATCTAATGTATTACCTTTTTAAAGGCCACCCTTCTGGAAAACAAAAAAAGTATCTTACTGCAAGCCCGTATGCTTGAGGCTTGTTCGGCAAACGAGACCTGTTTTGGCTTTACAAATTAATTACACATGGCCTATTGCCAGTCGTATGGTTGAAGACCCAGACGGCTTTCGTTTATAATACTGTGAATAATTAGACTGACTTTGACCAGATTAATGTTTAATAGTTTAAATTCATACAGGAAATGTTGCGTTTAATTTTACAAGTAAAACACCCTACCTAATAATTTAGGGAATCCCAGCAAAGTTATCTTAATAGTTAAGTAAGCATACAAATAGAACCTAGTGGTACATTCAATCAACAACAATAGGGATTACTCCCAGCAATTTATCAATAAAGCAGCGCAATAAATTACCAGCCCAAGGGCTACGCAAAAGATATGCGGCGCACACACGTGATATCTTTTTGCGGCACTGTCGTGGTACATTTAACACACAAACAAATTACAAAGTTGGATCCTACCTGACCCAAAACACGTGTTGTTTAAGGGATGGCGGTGACAGGAGCCAGACCTGGTGGTTACTTAATGGTACGGCTTCCAGCGGCAACGATGTAGGCTTCCCCCCCGGAATATAAAATGACAGCAGACAATACGACAATATCGCGCGGCGAGCTCCCCTCTAATTACTGTACACACCCGGCGTTGTTACACAAATATGCATTAAGCAATGGTTTTCCCCACTTAACAGGAAAAGTTATTTAAGGCTTAAAGATGACGTCTCTTAACAAATCGGCAATTAAAGCGAAGACCTCCCCCGGGAAACAAAACTAGATGAGACGCCACTGCCTATCGTAACGACGCCGGCTACATTACTTCACTACAATCCGCTCGCGCGCACTTTCAAAAATCCACAAGAATGATTGCTTCAAAGCTTCGAGCTTTACTGACCACTAGCGTGCCACAGGACACACCAAAAGTTCGCACAAGAGCCAAAAAGGATTCACCACGTTAATCACCAAATGTTAGCAAAAGCTCCCCCGATTCGCGGCACAAGTTATGAATCGGGGGTGCGAAAAAAAACATAACGTCTCGTTCACTCAAGTGCTGGGTAGGGATTAAAATTTAAAATCGGACTTCGCGAGAAGAACACGACGAAAAAAAGTTTCGAACTCCGAAACCATTATTTTCATATGCACGGCTAACTAAGGGTTTATCAAACTTTATTTCAATAGTCCCAAAACTGGACGTAAAATGCGTGGGCTGAAAGCACAACAAAGAAGCCTTTAACGGTGATGCAATTGCTGATTTAGCAAGAACCAGGAGAAGCCCCCAGTTTACAACGAACATTCCACAGTCCTCAAATGTCATACTGATAACGAGTTCTACGAAAATCGAATTATCGAACCTTATTTTCAAAGGCTAATTATCGAGCCGTAATCAGGTCAAACAAAGAACAAAGCCCGCGAATTATTCGAGAACATTTTCCCGCCAATTCGGCGCCATAGAATACCAAGAAACTTCAGGCGATAATTTAGAAGCTTAATTACGTCAAAATCACTTAACAAGCTGTTAAATTACAAGGCGGTATCAATATATAACAGAAAAAATTGTAATCGCGGCGGCACTCTAATATATTGCCATGATCAGTTTGTTTTCTCTGGGATTACCGACTTTGATGGTTTAATAGTTGAGTTGTCGTTTGAATTTTGTTGTGCGTTTAGTGAACAATTAAATACTGTCGTAATATGCGTTTATAGATCACAATTGGGAGAACTAAATCAATTTTTCAGTGGTTTAGACTCTCTGCTCAACAGAATTTCTTATAAAAACAATGTAACTTTAACCGGTGATTTTAATATTAATTTTAACTCTGACTGTCATGACTCCGTAACAATGAAAAATTTATTAAGAATACATAACCTTGAAATGCACTTAAAGTCGTTTATTAGCTTTTCAACTACTCCATCTTTGATAGATTATGTATGTTGTAATATAAAAAAAGTTGACACTGAAATACTTGCAGGTATTTCAGATCATGAAATGATTGCAGCAAAATTTTTCATTAATAAAAATATTCATGTTAGAACTATTAAAAAAACGAATTTTTAGTAAATGCAATTTTGAAAAATTTTCCTCGTTATGTTCAAAATACAACTGGTCAAATTTACTTCAAAACTCTGATGCTAATCTTAATACTACTTTTTGCGAGTTCATTGAAGTGACGGCTAGCTTTTTTAATACGGCGTTTCCCTTAAAAAATGTCAAGGAACACATTAATAAAACTTGGATAACCCAAGGTATTCGTACATCCTGCAAAAATAAAAGGTGTTTAAGCTACATAAAAAATTTACTTCAAACCCCGCAATTTTAAACCACATATCGATATATAATCGAGTTTTTCGTTCTACAATAAAATTATTCAAAAATATTTACTATTCAAAACAAATTTCTACATCGTCTAAGTCCAAAAAAATGTGGAAGTAAACAAACAATTAGCAATTCAAAAAACAAACATAGTGCTGGTTTAGATGAAATACCTTTACGTGTTATTCAAAACCTAACTGAACCCGCCTTACATGTTCTGACTGAACTAATTAATATGTCTTTTCAAAATGGACAATTTCCAGATTGTCTTAAAATATCACTAATTAAACCTCTTTTTAAAAGCGGAAACGAAAATGAAATGTCCAACTACAGACCCATTGCACTGCAATCTTCTTTTTCAAAAATTATAGAATGTTTAGTTCACAAGCGCATGATCGCTTTCTTAAATTCAAATCACATCTTATCATCTCAACAGTTCGGTTTCAGAGCAGATCGGGGTACAAACGATGCCATTTTTTAACTTTCTTTCGGTTATATATGAATATCTAAATAACAGCAAAGCCAATGTAAGTTTATTTTGTGATTTATCAAAAGCTTTTGACTGCGTAGACTTTGATATATTTTTAGAAAAATTAGAAAATTACGGATTTAGAGGAATCTCCTTAGATTGGTTTCTATCTTATTTAAATAATGGTAAACAATAAATTAGTTGAAATTAAATATAGCGGAAATGTGTGTAATACGTTCAGATCTCATCAAATAGATGTGCTATGCGGTGTCCCACAAGGTAGTATATTGGGACCACTGCTATTTATAATATACATTAATGACATTTCGTTCAATTCTGCAGGAAACATGAGACTATTTGCTGATGATACAAGTGTATCTCGGGCCAATAACAATGTTAAATCTTTAAATTCAATTGTTTATGCTGATATTTTAAAAATAAGCAATTGGTTTGCAAATAACAAGCTATCACTTAATCTAACAAAAACTAAAATAATGTCATTTAGCATAACACATTCAAATACGAATGAATTTTCTGTTAATATCGATAACAATATAATAGAAAATGTAAATCACGTAAATGGCATAAACACATTGAATCTCTTTGTACTAGACTTACTACTGCTTGTTACGCAATTAAGTATTGCTTTACGAAGTCGGTCAAAAGATTGCTCAACAAGCTTATTTTGCTTTATTTGAATCAGTACTTCGCTACAGTATATCTTTTTGGGGTGTCGCTGATTTAATGTTATTAAACACAGTATTTAAAATTAAAAAAAGAGCTTTACGAATTTTAAACCATAAGAATCCTAGAGATAGCTGCAGGCCCCTCTTCAAATATAGTAAAATCTTTGCTATTACAAATTTATATATACTTGAAACTAGTGATCGGCCGATACGGATTTTTTTGCCGATACCGATAATCGGCCGATACCGATATTTTAGTTGCCGATACCGATATAATATCGGTATCGGCACTACATTTTTAAAAGGTCTGTAATTATTTAATATACGTTGATATAAGTAAAAATTGTCAACTCCGCATTGATGCGGGCGTGACATGAACCAATTTCGGTAATTCCCCGACAGTGTCGTGGTGATTACCCGTTTTACAGAAAGTGTATTGTTTCATTGTTTGCGCCAGTGCACAGTGCTGCTGGCAGTTGCTGCTCAGATAACGATTGTGTCGTGCGGTATTATAATCTTTTGGGATTCAAATAAAAATACGATGGGAGAAAATAGCGAAAATAAGTTTTTACATACAAATAATTAATAAAATGGTTGATCTTAAATTTGCCGATATATATCGGCAAAATTTCGCCGATACCGATTATCGGCAAAATTATTTGCCGATATTGCCGATACACCGATATTTATATCGGTATTGGCCGATCACTACTTGATACAGCATCACTTGTATTTAAACAGCTGCCGTCATTCAATAAAAGAAATGATATTCACAAACATGATACTAGAAACTCCCAAAATTTAGAAGTAAATAAACCTACTAATAAACTCTTAAAAAAATCTATTATGTACACTGGATTATCTATTTATAATAAACTACCTGCAAGTATTAAAAGTTCACAGACTCTTAAGCAATTTAAAATAAAATTGAAACATTACCAGTATCTTCATAACGTTTAATAACATCGTAAATGGTGCTTTTTGCAATTCCTTCAGCAGAAAAATGTGTAAAAGTCAATAATTTTGACCTGTCCGCTTTTTGAATATAAAATTGGAAAATCCGTTCTGCGCGTGCGTCTTTGTCGTCGCGTTTCATCTTGAAATAATAAAATTTTCAGAAGAAACACTTACATTCGTTTAAAATACACAAAACGTAAAGTCACCTTTGAGAAACGTCAAAATATAAGCGTTGCTTATTGTTTCAACGCCGCCTTGGATTTGTAGTCCGGTTACTTATGGGACATGCTTTAAGTTATAGAATAATTAGCAATACTATGTATAATTAACGACTAGTCTGATTATTGCCAACAATATTTGTACTTAATAACATGTTTTCATTAGTTCATGTCATCAGTAGCAACGTGTATAAAATTATTTCATTAGTCATGCCATTAGTAGCAACCACGTAAAATTACAACCGGTTGCTACCAATCCTAAATTACATTTAAAATATTTTTTCATATTTACCGTGTTTGCTAGATTCTATCGTAGAAAAAATATTGTACGATACACATGCATAAAGCATCTTTAGTCACTCGCGAGGCTTAAAACGAGAGTGAGCGAGCGTATTAACTCAGCCCCACTTGTGCCTAAAAACTAGCTTTACGCACTTGTATCATAAATTACTATTATGACTGCTAATAATTTTTTGCAATATTCAAATGACATTTTTAAAATTTCATTTAAAAAAGTAGGCTTTTTTAAATTAATTTCGGTGTGCAAAGTGCTGCTTTTTTTCACTTAGTGAAAAAAAGTGACACTGATTTTAATTTAGGAATGGACGATTTTAAATAGACATTTCCTTAGTTACCAGAACTGTCCAACCCACTTGACTAAAATGAAGGCAAATAAAATTCTATACAAAATAGGCTTGGATTTGAATATTTAATGAAATTTTAAAAACTCATATTACCGTGCTTATTGGTCACGCGTGTGGATTATTAAACGAGGCGCACACTTCACACATGTGAAAAAAAGTTGCACTTCTAACACTTGTGGTCTAAATAACTATTATATGGTTACCTGAATATGTGATGTATTCTGCTAAAGTAAACAAGCCATTTGATCGCTACTGTGTCAGATGCTACACATGAAGTTTTGCTGTGATTCTGAAACAAAATCATATTCATATTACAAATGCTTTTAATCAGTTGCTTATTGAAATTAGAAGTTAACAAATAGTATTATCGGTACATACCTACTATTACATATATTAAATGTGATCGAATATACAAACAGTATCTATACACCTGGAGTCTTTGAAAATTGTACACATCTACCAGATGCATGTAGTCCACCCCATTAATGAAGTTTATAACACACGAATCAGAACAGTAAATGCAAGGTTTAGCACATTTTAGATCGTTAGGAATATAGCGCAGGTACGTTCTGAGATTATTTACCCAAATTTATGTACTGATACACTATCTCATTGCTAAATGGTAAACACTTTACCGTTAATTTTCGCAAATGCCTAATATCTACAAAACAGATGACAAGTATCTAAACTCGAAAAGCAAACAATGTCGCCATCTTAAATAGTGATGGGCCGGTAATCTTGTATTGTACGACGCCACCGATGAACTACTGTTCCTAGAGTCAGTAATCTTGGAGGGAAGCGCGTACAGCTGATCGTTTATATTAAAAGTACCTTAAAACGTTGCCAGACCTTTATTGTTTGGCTTCAACAGCGTTTGGGGCCAAATTATTTTTAGTTTGCTTTTAATCGTGAACAATCGTTAAACAAACGACATATCTACCTAACAGCCTTCACCCCGAAGGAAATTATGTATTAATCCCCGCTTCGCCAACGGTTCAATACATTTTAGTTTGACCCTAACCGCAACACCTGCAAGAATCAAAAATATGGTTTAGTGTCAAAATGTTACCTTCATTCACAAAACAGTTGGAGCTAGAACACCTCTATTCGACAATAATGTTAGGACCACAATAAACATGCAAACTAAAACGAACTAGGCCCCAAATTGCTATACAAGTAAACAAACAAAGGTCTGGCAACAGTGTAAGGTATTTGACATGTTAGCGATCCCTCCCTCCAAGATTACTGACTCTAGGAACAGTAGTTCATCGGTGGCATCGTACAATACAAGATTAGTACCGATGGGCCTATCCGGAATGAATAATCGGAAAGTTTCCGATTGTTCAATAAATCGGAATGTTCCCATTATTTCGCAACGTTTCGGAACTTTTCGGAATTCGTTTATTTTACTGTTCGGTGCACAAAATTCGGAACTTTCGGAATTCGATTATTTTACTATTCGGTATACAAAATGAGAAAACGAAATGCCAATTTGAACTGAACGGAATACGAAATGTTGTGTTGACTCACTTGACTGCTATATGCTGGCACTAATGTCAGTGGTATTTCGTAGATTAATTATTAGATAGTACACCTTACAGACTTCAAATTCATGTATTGTTTTATACTATCTATTATGTACTTTATGTGCCATTAAAGTTTAAAATATCACTACCATTTTCCAAAACTCTATTAAAGTAACTACTGTAATAATTTGAAAAAATATTTTATTTCCTCACATCCTACTGTGCGACTCAAACTCATAAATTGTTTTACTGGCCGTCTTAAAAACCCAAACAATAGATGCCAACGCAGACAAAGGCTTACGGCGCAACGGTGAGTGCTCGCATCGCAAATTTGGACGCACTTCATCTTCCTTCCGCTTGTTGTTGTTTCGCTCGTTTTCCCTTGCTTGCATTTATGGAATGTAAAATAATCGAATGATATTCCGATTTTATAAACATTCCGAAATGGAACATTCCGGTTATTGAAATCATCCGATTATGCCCATCACTAATCTTAAATCATATATCACGTTGTTTTATTGATATACGAGATACGAGTACTCCATATATGTATTATACATATATTGCTAGTAGCGCCTCGGAACGTACGAAACCACATTACGGCGTCGACATACTCACTTTGAATATAACGCGTCTCATACGCATGCGTGAGAATTCAAACTCCGCCTTTAGCAGCGAATTTTAAATTTGACCACTTCCCCATTGGGCGGACGACGCCACCGCGCTTGCGCACAGCTCACCATTATACATTGAAGAGTTGGTTGTCTGTCTCACTTATTCATGAGCTTCCCACTCATAGCCGCTAGCAATATAGTAAGTATTACATATATGGAGTACTCAAGTGCAAAATAGCTACTCCATAAAGCAACTACTCCAACTACTCCATAACGTAACAAGAAATAGAAGAAAAAATCTGATGTGATACACGCACACAACTTCCTTTTACAGTGATAATATAATTAGCCAAAAATTTGATTTTTAATGTTTAAGCGTTTGTCAAAAATTTAAAAAAATTACAGATTCTACAAAATCGGTGCAAAATAGAGCGGTAGGTGAAGAGACAAATTTTATCTAGAATTTTAAAGTGAATTCAAAAATGTAATAATATACCGGGTGTTCTATTTAAAATAGGAGTTAATAAAAAAAAATAGAAAAAAAACAAAAGAAACCCATTTTAGAAGTATTCAACTGGAAAATCACTTATCTCACATCAATACACATTAAAAATGTAATAAAAATGAGAAGTTTGAAAAAAATCGTTAGAGCCGTTTTTGAAAAAATCGAAAAAAACTGAAAAATCACAAGAGTAAACACCTACTTCCGGTTATGCAATTTTCTTCAAAAGCTTGCTGTCGCATCTACATAGTACACAAAACTTATATATGAAGTTACAACCCCACACCTCTTTTCGTTTTTGAGATATTCTGACACACAGATACACACACACACACACACACACACACGCGCGCGCGCACGCACACACACACACACGCACACACACCCGCACACACACAGACAGACCAATAAAAAAATGTTTTTTGGGTTCAGGAGACTCTGAAACGTGAAGAGCTGTTGAAAACTCAATTTCTAATTTTTGGGGTGAATCCAATACTTCCTTTATTGTAAAAGAAGTAAAAAAGCCTAGAGCAAGGATGACAGCGCATCTTTTTAAGTAAGTCGTTATGTAATATAGACTTAATCGATCATTCGATTTGTATTTGAATCGCTAAAACTCTTTAACCGTAATTGTTTGTCAAGATTAAAGCGTTTAAGTTATTAACATTTAGGCTAAGTATGTTAAAAGAATTTAAAAAACAGCGTCGAATTGTTAGCGAGTGGGCCCACCGGGAAACTTACCCAAAAGGCTTCTGATTAAAGGTACTTATTCATAATTATTGAGTCTAAACTTTTTACTTTCGATAACCTACCGATATATTTATAAATTATTGTTAGGATCAACCACAAAATATTAGTCGAAGGTCTGGTCTTGTATTTTGCAAAAAACTAGAAACTAATAATATAATGACAATACAAAATAAAAACATAAATATTTATTCTTTGGTAAACTTGGAACAGAAATATATTTTTCCACAATACTTTTAATATCAAAATATCAGTTATGTTCACGTACCGAGAATTTCTGGCAAATAAATAGGAGAAATTGGGATACCTTATTGCTACAATGCCAGTGCCGTACATCACGGAAATCTAATTGTGTTCTGTCATTTGTCAAGCAAAAGGTCAAATTACATTCTTATCTTCACCTGTTCTTAAATCTCTTGTAAACTCGCGGAAATTAAAAATTTTAATTTCAATTCCCTAGCCGGCAATCTGCTTGGTCAGTACTTGGATGGGTGAATCTCTGGAGAGAGGTCGTAGTGTTCTAGCTAGATATGCTGCACTACCTCAAGTACCTCTTGTTACGTGTTAAAAGCGTTATTAGTTTACGTTATATATGGCCATGAATAGACGATCAATTGGGAAAAGGCAGTCGAAGCGTATAAAAAATTATATCCGAGTTGCAAGGGTTTTTAAAAAAGAAAAGAGGGTAAGAAAATAATATCAGGATTTTGTTATCGCAGCGGTGACATGAGAAAAATATAGATGTGCATTAAAGGTTTTGTGGTAAAAATGTGGTGAACCCGGGATTTCTCGATTTTCGTTAATGGTATGTTGATACTAAGGAAGATTGCTTGAGGCAGATTTTGAGAGCGGGTTTCCAAAGGATTTAGCTTCAAGTCATGTTGACTGATTAAGGAACCACGGAAAGCGTTGCATAGTTTTTTGCCTGTTAGGGCAGGGTATGTATAGTTGTTTTTGGAACTATCTGATTCTATTTTCGTAATTGGAAATTATAGCAACAAGTTCGGGGCGACGAAAACGCATTAGTTTGAACATATCTTCCAAAAATTTCACTACGGAGAGAGAGTCGTGCGGTTGATTGACGCCAACTGACAGCTGACGTTTAGCGGCTGACATAGTAAGCGTTTAGGAGAGTAGATCATCCTCTTAGTCGGTGATGCATGCTGGTTAAGCTTCTGAGAGGCTAGTCATCATTTCCGCAAGCGTAACGATTACAGATAAGTGAATTAAAGTTAAAACTGTGATATTTTGCATATTGTCAAACAGTAAAAACAGTTTATAACCCCATAATTGTACACTAGCTATTAAATAACTGTGTGTTAGTATTAGAGTCGGATGAAGTAGTCAAAAAGTTAATTAACGTAATCTTAAATTGGTACCCCTTTTGATAATTAGAAATATGATTAGATAGGAAATTGAAGCTGACAATTGTTCCCTTTTATGCAACATAATAATCAAAACAAGAAATATTAATAAATCTACATAAAGAATTGCTTCTTTCACTTAATCGTCAAAGTTTCAAAGATTGTAATGTGGTATACATATATAGCGAAGTTCATAAGTTTTCTTTCGCCTATATAAGTGTACTTGGGAGTAATAAAACTTGCTGACGCTCAGATAATTAGGACTGTCCATTATTAAAGAATACACGCCGTCTTCACTGAAGCTAGTGACGGGCCCCCAAATACACAATTATAGCGTATAATTTTTGATGTAAAATATAGAAGGCTGGCCTAAAGGTAAGAGAAAAGCTAACACTCCGCCGAATTTAAAAATGCACATACCCTCAGCAGCTCGATGCGCCCAGCACCCCGACACTGTGTAGACGCTGCAGCTATGTTGCACTACTTAAATGAAAACACTTCTGCTTTCCAAATAACACTTTATTCTTGTACCATAACTAAATAATACAAAAACATGTATGATAATTAACCAAGCCACGATCTGAACTGCACGCGCTGCGACCGGTAACTGTCTAGCGTCATTTTTCGTGCGCGTGAACCAATAGCGCCGCTTCGCCGGAAACAAGGTTTAACTGTTGCCAAAACGCGCGCAAACTTAAATACGCACTGCCGCTACATTACCCCCTTCCCAATGACGTAGTCATGAATCCGTGAACTGAAAACGTACTGGGAGAGTGATGGTGCGACCGGATCTGGTTGTTGTGGAACGGAGGTTTTGCTGTTGGAGAGCTTCCGCGTTTTTTTTTCGTAAAAACAGGGTTTCAAGCGATCCATGGAGATGTTGACAGGCTTTCCTTTAATTTTTATTGTGTACACCTTGCCTTTGCGATCAAGGACTTCGTATGGACCTGTGTACGGAGGCTGTAATGATTTTCGGATGCTATCATCCCGCAAGACGACATGTGTGCATGTCGGTAATTCGGAAGGCACGAAAACTGCTGCTTAGCCGTGGTGTGAAGTTGTAGGGCGCATTTGCCGGATGATCTGACGAATTAGTTCTGGGAAGAATGCTGGGTCTACATTATTGGTCGGCTGATCTATAAAAAATTCACCTGGAATCCGCAAAGGCGTACCGTATAGCAATTCAGCAGGCGAACAATTTAAATCTTCCTTGTAAGTGGTGCGAAGGCTTAATAAAATTACTGGCAATATGTCTGACCATCTGTCTTTCTCGTGGCACATTATTGCTGTTTTTAGTGTACGGTGCCAACGTTCTAATATGTCGTTTGTTTGTGGTCTGTATGGCGTACAGAGGGCGCGCTCAATGCCAATCAGCTTGGTTAGAGAGCTCATAAGTGCTGACTCAAATTTTCGACCTTGGTCCGTTGTAATAGAACGTGGGGAACCAAAACGGGAGACCCATGTGCTGAAAAATGCATCTGCTACTGTTACAGCTGTAATATCCTGTAGCGGGGTTGCTTCCGGCCACCTCGAAAAACGGTCTGTCATGGTAAGACAGTAGCCGTTTCCTTGTGAAGGCGGAAGTGGATCTATTAAGTCTAAATGCACTTGCGTGAATCGTTGTTCCGGAACCGGAAATGTTTGTTGCGCACTTTTTGTAAGTTTCAGTATTTTCGTTTTCTGACATGGTAAGCAAGTTCGTACCCACTGGGCAATATGATTATTCATCAATGGCCATACGTATCTGCTTCTGATAAAACAAGAAGTTGATCGTATACCTGGGTGCGACAGATTGTGACACATATCGAAAATGCGTTTACACAAGCTGTTTGGCACATATGGGCGTATTCTGTTCGTCGACGTATCACACGAAATTTGTACGGTTTCTCCTGGCGGTGTAGACTTACTCATTTTGAGGGAAGTCGTGTTTAGGTGTTGCCGACGTAAACCTAATTTTAAACAGTAAAGCTTAGTACCGAAAGTGTCTATGGGGGGAACCATTCGCGGCGTATATGCTAGTCCCTGTATATAGTTACAAAAGAGTTGAGAAAACGAGGGAATTCATTGTGATTGGTGGATCACGCGCGTCGTATATTTGAATACTCATGGCCTTAGAAACAGTTTCCCATTAATCAAATTTGACAAATTGTTCATTTAAGTAAAAACTTGTCACTTTTATCTAAGTTCCTGAAATGAGGGGTTGCTGTATTATTGGCTGCAAAAACAGATCCGAACAAGGTTTTCCATGAAAATACCATCCTAAAAACGAAGAGCTAAGAGCAGCATATTAAAAAGAGTCCATTTTAATAAAACCAGTGGGAAGAAGTACGCGTGGATGACAGAAGGAAATTAAAAGGTGCTGCCGTTTTTACTTTATTTTCATATCATATAACCAGACCTGAAAATTAAATTTTCTTCACTCCTAAAAATGGCTTTTCCGCTGAACCTTTGTATGAATCTTGCTTTGAAGACAGAAATAGCAATAAACAGGAAGCTGCTACCCAAACTACGTATGAATTCCTATACCAAAGCAAGGATTGTGTTTTCCATTCAAAATTAGTAACTCGCACGCAAACACGTTATCCTGAGAAAGAAATTAGGTAGGTACACAATAAAAAGAGTAAAAACGAGCAACTCAAAAAAGCTTTCAAAAACATTTTTACTAAAGATCAGTTTGATGCTTTAATATGCAGAAACCATAGTTTTAGGAAATGTTCATATATCTGCTATACGAAATGTGTATACATATTTTAGTTATTTAACACTTGTTACATATTTCTGATACAAACAGTACTCTACGCTATGTTTTGAGTGCTTTGAAGCAGCAGTAGAAATTTAAATAAAGGTGTTTTAGATAAATGATCTAGTGACTTTCAAACAGTATTTCTGCGCATGCATGCATGATGCATGTTTTGGATCAAATTTGGCGGCTGACGTTTGTGTTTTCTCAACTCTTATCTAACCATATACTGGGTCTCTAGTATAAGCGAAAATCAGATGTCAGTCGATGTGCGTTTTTGGCTGCAGGAATGACAGAGACGTCAGCGCTGGTGTCGATGAGGAAGTGAAGGCCTGTTGACTTGTCGGTAATAAAAAGACGATTGCCAATGATATCTTGTCAGTCGTTGACCGTCTCAACCAGCGACGGAGGACTAGTTTTCCGGCTCGGGGACGTAGCTGCAGGGCTTTGTGCACTTGAAAGCTTTGCTGCCGAACCTGTGATGATAAAAAGATACACCTTCTTGGGATTGGCTTGAACGGGAGCGAAAGCGCGAGCGGCTTCGAAAAGGTCGGCGCGGTTCACGAGACATCTCCTCAAAAAGTTTGGTTAGGGCCGCCATTTGCTGTTCAAGCGCAGAAATCGACGCCCCCGTTCTGGTTGGTTCTGCTGACGCCGCGATGCCGGATGCAGCGTGGCAATGCCCAACGAATGTAGTTGGCGTGGGTGCAGTTGGTACTGTCGGTAGCGCCACTTGTGGTCCTGAGAGTGTAGTTATGGCAGCTATGTTGGGGGCGCTCACGAGACTGACTTCCGTTATTTTGTCAGCTATGGCAACCATTTTGTACAAAGAAACTGCATCGCTTGCACTTAAAATTAATTGTACCCCCGCGGGGAGTCTTTGAAACCATAAAGTCCGTAGTAACTCGTCACTTAGTTTTCCGCGGGCTAAAAGTTTCATCTCGAGTAGCAATTGCGAAGGGGTTCTATCACCTAATTCAATGTCCGTTAGCACTGCACGTAATTGTTTTTGTTCGGAGTCTGTAAACCTACTTATGAGTTCTGTTTTCAAAGTTTCATATTTGTCTGTTTGCGGGGGAGCCGTTACAATGTCCGACACTTGTTGTAGTACCGCGCAGTCTAAGGAGCTAATTATCGTAAAGTACTTACTTTGGTCTGAGCGTACGTGATAAACGTGGAACTGTGCTTCTACTTGCGCAAACCAGAGAGCAGGATTCACGTGCCAGAAAGGTAGTAGCTTTACTTGCCGGATTTCGTCAACACGTGGAGCACCTCCTGGGGTTGTGGACTGCTACGGAGCACCTTCCGTGTTTGTTGATTGATCTTGCCGCGCGTCTGCGAAATTTTCAGTATCCAAATCGAGCGGCATGGTCGACATAGCACCTGCTCACTAAAACACTATTCTGTTTATATTAGAGTCACTACAGTAGTTATGTTGCACTACTTAAATGAAAACACTTCTGCTTTGCTAATAAACACTTTATTCTTGTACCATAACTAAATAATACAAAAACATGTATAATTAACCAAACCACGATCTAAACTGCACCCGCTGCGACCGGTAACTGTCTAGCGTCATTTTTCGTGCGCGTGAACCGATAGCGCCGCTTCGCCGGAAATAAGGTTTAACTGTTGCCAAAACGCGCGCAAACTTGAATACGCACTACCGCATTGGGATCCCTCGGAGGTGGTGCTGCAGCAGTCGCTAAAGCAGTGGGAGACTCAAAGGCTGCTAAAAAGAATCTCCAGGAAAAGGAGCGACATAACAAAGCTATGGAATCCATTGCTCGCGGAAAAGGGTTATATCTACGACCGTATCAGTCAAAAAACTACCGTTGAAGCTGCCGCGCCGCGCGTTTACCAACATCGATATTACAGACTACGTTAAACGCCTAGAAATTCCACACTTTAGGGGAATATTTATGCGGGATGCCCTGCCTATCAAGATTCGTAAACGAGAATGTGGTGTCACTAACTTGGACGATGATGTTGGACCTGGCAAGCATTGGACGGCTTACGTAAAAGTGGATACGTCTGTTCTGTATTTCGATAGCATCGGTCGCTTACAACCTCCAACCGAATTAGTGAAATACTTTCGTAGCGATGGTGGCAATAACACGATCACGTATAATTCTAATAGATATCAACGACTCATGTCATACACATGCGGTCACCTGTGTCTCAAATTTCTATATAACTTTGCGAAACCGCTTTTGTCGTGTTTAAGTGTTGCGCTTTATCATGTCTAGTATATTCACTCTGACAGGTGATTCATCCATCCTTACTGCGAATTTTGACCTCCCTATTTTCTTAGACGACGGTAGCGAATATGTTTTGGGGTTGTTAAGTTTCGAAACCTACAATACTATTGCTAACATTAGACCTCCCAACAATGAATTTCATCTCGTCGGACTACCTCATATTACTATACCTGAGGGTGCATACGAAATTATGGACATTGCCGACTTTCTGCATAACCAACTTGAGTCTAGCGGAGGTAATGGGCGGGTGCTGCTACGCGAAAACAACAGCACCTTAAAAACCGAAATAAAATCGAACGTTCCAATCGACTTTAGTTGTGACAATACTATCCGAGACATGTTGGGATTTGACAGCAAAATTTATGATGCGAATATGTGGCATGCAGGTGAACATGTTACGAAAATTTTGAACATTAACTCCATCCTTATCCACTGCAATATCTCTATCGGTTCCTATAAAAATGGTAAGCCTGGCCACATCGTTCATCAATTCTTCCCCATAGTGCCGCCTGGGTACAAAATAGTGGAAACACCTAACCCTGTCATTTACCTACCGATCAGCACGAGACAGATCACTAACCTAACTGTTAAAATACTGGACCAGACTGATACCCCCGTCAGTTTTAGTAAGGAAACCGTCACGGTAACATTGCATTTAAAGAAGTTACAATGGGTTTTTGATTCAACCCTTCACCCTACCATGTCCAGCCCAGTTCGTATAAGAGACGTTGTCCACAGTCTTGTAAAATCAGTTCAGCTTCGTCCGCCGAGCAGTTAACAAAGGCAAACAGAGACTTCTTGCGATCGTTGGGTTTTAAAGTGCTGCCATGAGTATTCTAAATATTGGGGAACGTGTCCTCGTCGACAACTCCATAGTTAGCAATTAGTTGCACACCCATCAACCGTATACAAACCGTTTCGACTATAACGATAAAATTCGAATTCCAATTCCTGAAGATATGTCAACTCTACTAGGTTTGAGCTATCTATACATAGAGGGAAAATTACGGAAAGCAACCGGTGAAGTTACGACTGCTAAATTTCTTAACAATGGGTTGGCTCACTTATTTAGCGAAATCCGATACGAAATCAATGGTGTCGTTGTCGATTCTGTTACCAAACCTGGTATTACAACTACTCTTAAGGGATATGTGTCCTACAGTTCTGATGATGTTAAAAAGCTTCAAAATTCTGGCTCGTTGTACGCCGCCAATACTCACATTACCGATGCACAGGGCAACTTCAGTGCCTGCATACCGTTGAGAATGCTGCTAGGCTTTGCCGCAGATTATGGAAAAGTCATACTTAACATCCGACAAGAGCTTGTCCTGATTCGCAGCAATACCGATGCCGACGCCGTATTCAGTGCTACCATAGGAGAGACTGCTAAAGTTACGATTGACAAGCTGTATTGGAAAGTTCCACATGTCACTCCAGGTCTTGCTCAAGAATTATCTTTAACCAAATACATTGACAAAAATATCGACACACAAGTAGCGTTTCGCAGCTGGCAACTTCATATCATACCAGGCGTTAATGCCGTGACTCAACATTCTCATGCCATTGCAACAACCACCAAATTACAAACCCCCAGATATGTCATAGTAGGTTTTCAGACGGAACGTTCGGGGCTCATCTCTAAGGACAATAGTCATTTCGACAAAATTAATCTTAAAAATTTTAGAGTTTATCTCAACACCGAACGTTTCCCCTACGATAATTTAAATAACAATTATGGTCTGAATCATTACGCCACATTATACGACATGTACTCCAAGTTTCAATCGTCCTATTATAACAAGACTGACGAGCCTTGGTTCACGCCCAATGAGTTTGTCGACAAAGCACCCATTGTTGTAATCGACTGCTCCCATCAAAAGGACTACCTCCACGCGAACGCTGTAGTTTTTCGAGTTGAATTTGAAACTTCCGCAAACGTGCTAGCCAACACAACCGCGTATTGTCTCGTTCTTCATGATCGGGTTCTTACGTACAACGCTCTGACAAACGCAGTAAAATTGACTCGACTAGGATTCGAACCCAGATCTCCTGAGGCGCAGTGTCTAGAATTCTCTTTAATGCATATAATGCTCCCCAGACGTCATACCATTAGACCAACGAGTCCTTAAACTATTTAATGAAAAACGGCGATGACCTTCGGCGAAAAATTTGACCTTGAGTTTAAGGTTATTGTTAAAGGCTAAGGTGATTTTCAAGGTCACATCTTTTTTAAGGACGAACTCTAACACCTCCCACCGCTCGACCTTGATTTCAAAGTCAAACTCTAAAACCTCCTCCCACCAAAAAGAAAAAATGTACAAAAACGGTGCGGCTGCAAAATCATGACAGTCTGGTTGTAACATGAAAGCTGACGATAACACCTACGTATTCCCTACCTACCTAGACGAATATTACGAGGGATTTTTGCAGTTATTTTCATTGTTTGGTACCGATAATATACATATCACCGTTACGCTGGATGGACATCGGGACTTTACTACAACTAGTACAAAACTACGACTCCCAGACGCTTTTGATTTTTTTACGTACAATGTGATGGAGCCCCTCGAGGAGTATTTAAAAAATTATAGATTAGAACGTGAATGTGTGAAGAAAATCGTATACGAGTTATGGTGATGCCCGCCTGCCCATCTGTTGACTAGTATCGGTCTGAACGAACAAATTTGTGAAAAGAAGGAAAATGAAGAAGAGTGTGCAGTTTGACGACTCGAAGAATCAGATGTACAATCTGCATTCGTGGGCGTATGCGTATAAAGAAGCTCGGAGGGGACTCTGGCAACAAGAATCTATAGATAAGATGAGGTTCTAGCGGAGGATCCTTAATGTGGAAGAGGTATTGAGGAACGTCTTCAGCTCAAAACATAGGGATAAAGTATACGTAGAAGGCTATTCAGCCTTTGTAGATCATTAGATTGTACATTGTTAGATTATATTGTTTGAAAATAAAAAAAAACACAATTAAATTTAAATGTGGTTTTATTATTCTATTAAGTAATGATTATATATATGGTAAACATTAGACAAAGCACAATAGCAACAAGTTTTAGCATGATACATGCAAAGGGGTTGTGTTGGACTGAGTGGTGGTTGCTCCGCAATTTCAATGATTGGTGTTGTGGTGTAGCGTTTCAGAAACTTAGCCTTTTCTCTCCCTTTGACATATATCAGTTCAGCGTCATGCAGAAGGCGCCGCAATATGGTGGGGAACAGGTATGCAGGAGTAAATCCATCCTTCCAGGCGATGCAATGATGGTTTTTCATTAACCAACGGGCTTGCTTTTGCAAATTCTGAGGCAGTGCTTCGAAAGGAAAGGGTTGTTTGAACACGTGGTGAGCAATACTGGTTCCATCGTAAGCAGCAAATTCCTTTGGAGTGAAATTCTTGTCGGTTGTTTTGAATCCTTGAATATCGATAACCAATTTCATGTTGCCTCAGAGAACTAGCTGGACGGCAAAGTAATACTACCCCCCCACCCCCCCCCCACTCACCATGATAAAACTTGAGCAGAAGAGTTACACCTGCTTGACCGCTCTCGTCAGAGCATTGTACGTATAAGTAGTTTGTTCACTTATAATTACACGAGAGCTTTTTTTTGTCGAAGTAAACTTGACATTTTAATGAGAATTTCTTGCTTGGCAATTTAACGAAAAAAACTGCCTTCGAAAAAATTACGAGTCCGAAGGACGAGTAAGTTTTTCTGGCAGTTTTTTGAGTTGAATTGCCCAAAAGCAAGGACACTCGAAGTATAAATGTTAAGTTTACTTCGATAAAAAAAAAGCTTGAGTACGACAATTTAATTAATACATATTTAG
The DNA here is from genome assembly GCA_940337035.1 of Agriotes lineatus. NCBI lineage: Eukaryota > Metazoa > Arthropoda > Insecta > Coleoptera > Elateridae > Agriotes > Agriotes lineatus. The sequence continues at coordinate 81,204 of CALNHX010002589.1, read as the reverse complement.
TTTACATATTAGGTAATTTAGAAGTCACTAAATTAACAAACAAGGCACACATTATTTTAGAATTAGACCGTTTTAAAAGTTAGGTTCCGTTTTGTCGCTGGAAAAGTTAGGGCTAACTTTTGCCGCTGTCGTAGTGACAAAAAATCCGCGGCTTATGGGATTTTTCGTGTATGCATTAAATTGTTAGTAAAAAACTCTTAACAAATAAACATTACATACTATAATATAAAAATATTTTTTTATTTCTCACTGTGTGCAAAAAAATATAAATTTTTTTAATACTAGCTTAACTAGTAACATTTTCTTCTTTAGTTTCTTTCGCTCTAGTTTCTTCTTTAGTTTTTGCTTCATCTTCTTCTTCTTCTATAAATTTGTTTACTTCACTTAGCTCATGATGTAATTTATCACATTATTTAAAAACAATTGACATACTTCTGCACCATTTTCATATAATCTTTCTCTCGTGTACAACTCTTCATCGGTATATCCGCTCCGCCCCATACCATACACAACTTCATGTCCTGCGTCGAATGCTAAGTCCTCACACAAACCTTGCAGATTTCCTATGGTGCTGCGCACATCTGTAGCTGGCGCTCGAGCAGCCTCCGAGTAACACATCCACATTACGACGACAGTTGCTGCCCATTTGCTTCTAGTTCAATATCATACCTAACACTGTCGCTAGCAAACGTCAGCAGTTCGTACAGACACAGAGCCTTCTCCGACAATTCGTCAAAGTTTTGTAACGTAACCTGTAGATTTTGAATATAATCCCCAGGTTGAGTTAGCGCTCGCGTTATTGCTGTTGAATAAAATTGAGGAAACTTTAAGTTCTTCAATTGTGCTAGTTTTCGTCCAATTAGAGTGCGAACTCTGTACAACTCTTCCACAGTTTCTCTCCGCAGGTAAACATCCGATCCGTCCTGACCCTGTATGCGTATTGCGTAACACTTTCACCGCTTGAATCGTTGTGAATGATAGGAGTATGGGTCCCAACTGACGCGGTGACCACTGTCCAGCTCCGGAATAAAAATAATTTGTTATAATTCCCTCATTTTCTAACAGGATTCCCCACTCGGGTTCCAGCAGCTGAACCCAATTATTGTGATTTCCACGTATTTGTATTACTGGTACAAATCCACCGCTGGTTTGTAGACCCACACATACAAACTTAGTCTGTGAATTATTTAATCTATATGTACTACTGCCAAGGAGTACTGGACACTGTTGCGGTTTAAACTTCGTGACACCATCGAACACTGCTTGCCCGCTCTTCACTAAGCCAAGAACTTTGGTAATGGTTTCCATTCTTAGTTGCACTGAATAAGAAGATGTTCTGCGATTCCTACTCCTGCCTGCTCTTTTTTATCTACTTTTCGAAGGTAGTGGTAGAAGGGAGTCACAAGGTTGCCCACGGTCACGGTCAAGTAGGAGGAGTACTAAAACTAGTGGTGGGGGGGAGGGAAGTTGGTCAGTTAGAAATAGCTTTTTAACGAAGTAGCAGTTAAGCGAAGCGAGTGTGGGTAGGAGCGTTAGAGTAAACTATAATGCCGCTGGATAAATTTGGAAGGCATCACCTTGGACGTCCATCAGATCATTCCACTGATCCTCCTCAACTGTTTCTTTTCGAGAACTTGGAAAATTTTTACTATGAAAAAGACATACACTTTACAAGTCTAGGAGTTAACCCTGAAGGATGGTATATTCTACTATCCGGTAAGTTAAACTATACAGTTCAATTCGCTGAGGCTGTTATATCTTCTGTCAATACGAATCCTGCAACTCCTACAATTATTTTGAATGATAGCCATCTTAGCGCTACAGAGTTGACTGGAAAGACCTTGAAAAGGGGTGACGTGCTGAAATTTAAAACAGTCAACGACATTCCTGTTATGTATGTGGAATTTCATCTCAAGGCTCCCATCATTCTGGATTACCAACTATATAAGCGTGTCACAACCTTACAGAGTAACAGTCGCTAGTTTTCATTTAACCATGTGTCTCGAAGTATTTCCGCCATACCTCCGCCGATACGAGCACCGCATCCAGACCTACAAAAACTGGACTGGTGTCATACCTGCAGCCTCGCTTGCTTGTTGGATTTTTCTACCTTCAAGACAGCGATGAAGTGCAGTGCTTTTGTTGTGAAATTCGTATCCACAAATGGGTACCGGAAGATGATCCTCTAGAACAGCGGTCGGCAACCTTTTGACAGGCAAGGGCCACATAGTGGCACAATGAAGTGAAGGCGGGCCGCACTTATTCATAATTTTGATAATAGGTATACTATGTATATCGGGGTGATATTAAAAATGCGAAAACATTTTGCTGAGTTGCAGCAGCTGCGAACGGCTGAACGACCTTGGCTAGCGAGCGCTATGTTTACAAACAGAAACTTCAGTTATGTTGTGATTGAGTAGTGACGTATTTTGGCCAGGACAAAGGCTGCAAAATTTCCATTTAAATGTGGAAGAAAATAATGAGAATCAGGATGGGCCTCATGAAGAATTTTCAGTTTGAGACTTTAACTCTTGTCAAAATTAGACTGATTTTTTTTAATTACTGCTTTTGTATCACATCACAGTGGCTATTTGTTTCAATAATTTCAAGGAACTACTGATTTTGAGAAAATGGTCATTTTAATTACTTAACATTAAACTGCAGCAGGGTCGTTTCAGAATCCATGCTTTTAAAAAATTCGCGCTTTTCTAGGTTATAATTAGAAGTAAACCCAAACACCGTCTTCTGCTAAGTGGTCAAGCGGAAATAAAGCGGAAATGGAGCGAAAATAAATTCGCTCCCAAAAATGGCGACTGCTGCCGAAGCGAAACCGAAGCGCTGTCGGTCAGCGAAGCGTTCAACGCAATCGCTACCTCAGCGCTATGCCGGCTGAACGCACCCACTCTGTGTCTGTGATTGTAATATTACATTCTTATTAAATGCACGCTCGCTTGAATTTTGCGCGCGCATGACGCAGTTATTTAAATTTTAGGTTGGTATATAAGACTTTCATTTACAAAACATCGCGGGCCGCAAGACGGAGGATCGCGGGCCGCATGCGGCCCGCGGGCCGCGGGTTGCCGACCGCTGCTCTAGAAGAGGAACATTTGCGCTGGTCCGAACATTGCGTCTTTGCGAAGATGTGTAAAAAGTTGCAACAATTACAAAACGGGTTAGAAGAGGTCAAACAATTTTTGGTTGCGGATGAATTTAACATAAGTGATGCCTTACAAAGAATTAGTGCACTACACTTGACAATTCCTATTTAATGTATTTATACTTAATAAATGAATTTATAACACTTTTTTCGTTTTATTCATTGTCGTTGTTCCTTTAGCCGTTTTCACAAGTACATTCTTCTACGCCAACGAGCGAGCATCATTTTAACAATATGAATCTCACAACCCCGCAGTTCGTGGAGGTTCTTGTTTGAAAGGGTTTAGAACAAGGTTAAGTCAAGGTAACCATCCAAATACGATTTAGCCTTTAACTTAAAAGCAGAAGTCCTTAAACTTAAAAGCTGAAGTCCTTGACTTTAAATATTTTTTCTTTGAAGTGTTCTGAGACAAGGTCAGGTCAAGGTTGCCACCCCCCACCACTCGACCCGCCATCTCCCACCAACACTTAGCCTTGACCTTAATATTTATGGTGGTGGGAGGTGGCGGGTCAAGTGGTGGGGGGTGGCAACCTTGACCTGACCTTGTCTCAGAACACTCCAAAACACCCTACTAATTAGATAAGATAATCATCATACATACGACCATACACACAATCATGTACACCAAAATTCACTCCTCGACTTGTTCTTCTCCAAAGTAAGGTTTTAAATCTTTAATGCGCCAAACTCCAACGTTCTTATTGTCGGGTACGGTCACTAGCTGATAAGTAAGCGGACTAGTAACTTTTATTATTTTGCATTTGACATATTTAGGAGCTAATTTCTGATTGAAAGACTTAGAAGCATCAGATAGAACGTAGTTCCTTTTCTAAACTAAATCATTAGCGTTAAATTTTAATGGACGCTTACGCAAGTTATAATGCTTGGAATTGCGTTGATATGAATTATTGAGGCGTTTAACAACGTCTTGATAAAGTTCAGAAAGTTGGTTAACGTCTGATACGAGTTTCTAAAGACAGCTCTTCCTCTTGGAAGTTCTTAAGACGACCGTAATAAGCCCCAGAAACTGGTACAGTCCTCCCAAAATTTAAGAAAGAAGGGGTGAACTTGGTATTGTTTCATCATAGCCTTGAATTGGGAACTTATAAATTGTGGCCCGCTGTAAAGCATACAAATTTAAGGGACGCCAAAAATGAGAAAGATTTCGTTTGCTAAGAACTGAGCTACTGTTTTAGCAGTGGCTGTGCGAACAGCTTTAACTAGAGTAAACTTGGTTAGTCAATCACATACGACTATGATACAAGTATTAGCATTTTTCGTACGAGGTAAAGGACCCATAATGTCAATCGACAAACATTGAAAAGAGTATAAAATCTTTTTATTTTTGCCCATTAAACCAGGTCTAGCAAGTTGACTAGCTTTACTCGCAGCACATGTCTCACAATGGCGTATGTAGTGGATGACATCGGCACGCATTTTAGGCCAGTAATATTGTTCAACAATTTTACAAAAAGTCTTATAACCACCCAAGTGAGCAGATGTAAGGCTGTCATGAAAAGGTTTATAAATTTCAGCTCTTCGAGGACGAGGTATAACTTGTTTCCATTCCACTAAATTGCTAACAATGGCATGACGGTTGGGAACGTACTTAAAAAGTCGGTGATTTTCAATTCGCCAAGTGGGAAATTTATTAGGACTCTGGCTAACACGTTCAAGCATTTTTAAGTACCACGAGTCTAAGTCACCATCAACAAGATCTAGAGCGGAAACTTGAATAGGAGCTCGGGATAAAGCATCGGGAACAATTATGCTTGCCCTGTCGGTGTCGAATTGTAAAATCATATTGCGGCAGACGAACACTCCAACGAGCTAAGCGGCCCTTGGGGTCTTTCATATTGGTAAGCCACAATAAGGAATAATGGTCAGTTAATACTGTGAAATGAGTACCTTCAATGGTCTGAATTTTTCAATGCCAAAGATGACAGCTAAACACTCTCTCTCCGTAACAGAATAGTTGCGTTCAGCCTTGTTAAGGGTACGAGAAGCATAAGCAATAACCTTTTCCTCATAAATATTTTGGGTAACAACACAACCAAGGCCAAAATTAAAGGCGTCACTCTGTAAGGTAAAAGGTAGTGAAAAATTAGGACTACTCAAAACAGAAGCAGAGGTCAAACAAGATTTAATTTGGTTAAAGGACTTAAGAGCATCATCAGTCCAATGTACACGCTGCTTTTTAATGCGACCTTTAATTAGGTCCAAAATAGGAGCAGTAATAGTGGCAAAATTTGGGACAAAGCGATGATACCAGGAAGCTAGTCCAATAAAACGTTTGACTTTAGTCACTGTATTTGGTTGAGGATAATTAATAATAGCCAAAATTTTGTCAGGGTCAGTACGTAAACCGTTTTTATCGACGACAAAGCCAAGGTACGCGAGGCTGGGTCGACGAAATTGACATTTGTCAATATTGACAGTTAAATTGGCAGCCTTAAGACGGGTATAAACTTGTTCTAAGGCGTCAAGGTGTTCTTTAAAGGTTCCAGACACGATAACATTATCGTCTAAATACACGAAGATATTTTCACCCAGTAACGGACCAAAAATGTTATCCATAAGTCGTTGTTGGCTAGCAGCTCCGTTCGCAATACCGAAAGGGACGACAGTAAACTCAAATAATCCGCGACGAGGAACTGTAAAAGCAGTTTTCTCGCATGAATCAGGATGTAAAGGGATTTGGTGAAAAGCTTGCTTAAGATCGATGGACGTAAGATAACGCGCGTCGCGTAATTTATCAAGAATGCTATTCAAATCAGGTAAGGGATAAGAATCCTTCTTGGTGACTGAATTTAACTTTCGACCATCGAAACAGAGTCGGTAAGAACCATCTTTCTTTTTAACTAACACCATCGGGGAGCCCCAAGGAGATTTCGAGGGACGAATAAGGACCATCTCTAATAAGCGATCAAGTTCTAGATCAGCATGAACTTGCATAGCAGGAGACAAAGGGTAATATCTTTGCTTAATAGGAGTTGCGTCACCCGTATCGATAGTGTGTACAACTAAATTAGTTAAGCCTAAAGTAGGACCAGACATTTCAGCAAACTTTCCAACAACTTGGTCTAAAAGAAGTTTTTGTTGTACTGACAAATCAACAACACCACAAATAGCCTGTAGCGAAAAAGTTTCAGCCACATCGAAGCGCCTAGCGACAAAATCAGTCTTCGCTCCAAAAGCGTAGCAAAAATCAACACCTAAAATTAGTGTAGACGGAATTGAGTCACAAATAACAGCATCGATTGACTTAGTAAGTTCATCAGTTTGTAATAAATGTTCGGCCAGACGTCATTGAGAAAGGGTTTGTGCGAAACAAAACAGATCACTTAAAGAAATGGATCCTGAAGAGCAATGCGAGGTAGATACTTTTTCTATCTAAAAAAGTTAAATTATTCTCAGAACACACCAGCCTGGTATGTAATACTTAATGACTGTATATGAAAAATTCAAAACTAAATACCTAATTGATGCTGGAGCAGATGGTTGTTTTCTTCCACATAAGATTAATCAGTCGTTCTTAAAAAGTAATGTTTTAGGTACATGTAATAAAAAAATATTTTTCATCCTGACGGAAACCAGTTAAATGTTTTAGGGAAACAGATTGTAATAATAAATACAAGAAGAACTGGGGTATATATGATATTTACAAAATTAAAAATAAAATCACCAATTTAGGGCAGACATGCTTTAACATTTAGAATTTGAGGGTGAAGTATTTATAAAACTTAGAGAACATGCAGTTCCATATGTTTAGTCAATACCTCGTTCAGTACCAACATCATTATTAGACAATTTAAGGAAAGAGTCAGATAAGATGATTTCTGAGGCTTTCACGGCCATTGTTATTAAGTAACAAACGACTTTCGGGATTGGACCGTGTCATGATTGAGATCGAAGAACTCAACGTTTCGCCCACTTTCGTAAGGGCTTCATCAGGAGGAAAAAGCAAAAGAGCACGGTAACTCAACATGTTAACCACGCCGGAGGCGAAACTCTTTGCAAGGGAAGGGATAGAAGAGCACGGTAACTCAACGTGTCAACCACGTTAGAGGCGAAACTCGACTAACTATCGGAAGGAGAAAGGCGAGAATTTATAGGCAAGCGCCGTCGCGGTTCAGTGGCGGTGGGCGGGGCTTAGGAATTAGCACTTTCCACATAGAAGGAAGGGGGAAGCCTTCGTCCCGATTGAGATTGTTAGGGGATTTGCAGATGATGGAAGTTTTATCAAAAACGATCTTATGGCCAGTATCACGCTGGTGTTCGGCGATGGCTGATGATGAAACGAGACCCGACTTGAGATAGCGCTGGTGCTCAGAGATGCGATTTTTTACTGAACGACCTGTTTCACCAATGTATACAGCATTACAAGAGCAAGGGACTCTATCAAACACCTTTAGACGACATAGTGTTTAATTTATCTTTAGATAAAGGAAGAACCTGTGAGATTTTACTTAATGACAATGGCCGTGAAAGCCTCAGAAATCATCTAAATAACCTCTACGGGGAGGATATTTCTTTTAAAGCCTTTACCTTTTCCAAACTTCGGCATAAGTCATCTAAACTCCTTTGCACTTTAGCGTTTCTTTCCCGTTGTCGTTACAACACAGTCATTCCTTCTTTTCTTAAAGTCAAACATCACATTTCAACCCACTCTTCTCAAAAAATCCTTCGTCGCACTAGCTTTGTTTTTTTTTTCGTGAACGCATTCATCAAATGAGGTACGATCTCAATACCATTTCCAAACAATTATTAGATCTTCATTTAGAATTATCTAATACTCTTAGCTTTCTTGACTGATCTCTCCTCGATTCAATCACCTCCACACAGGCCCAAAAAACATTAGAAATGACAACTGCAACTCATCTTCGTAAATTTCAACTTACTTTCAACTGATAACAAAAATTAATATCTAGATTATTTCGCTTGATTGGCCAAACTTAAAATTGCCCATCACTATATCTGAGGATCTATTGTTGCTGTGTTTGTCGATACAAGTTAATGTAGAGAAATCATGTATCTACACATTTGAGGTGTTGCGTAAAAGAATAGTATTTTATATAGTGTATTGATAAAGAGGTGCTTTTCATGTGTCGTCTTACAAAAAGATTTAGAACTTTGGGAGGGTTGATATTAGAGTCCTTGTATACTGTTAAATAAGTCGGGCAAACACAAATGTCAGCGGCCATTTTTTATCCAAAAATAAATGATAGTGTACAAGCCAAAGTTGTCTTTCGTAGCATATGTCATACTGCTGAATTTAATCGTGTCAGTTTAATATTGTCAATAAATGTAAAATTTAAAGCGTTTATTATAATTATACCAGTAGGTAACTACCGTTTACCGATTGTTGGTCAGCTGATTTTGCGGTGTAGATGGATCGGGTAGAGTAATTTACGAACGCTTTTTAGTGGCGTAGTAAACATAACCTCTAAGAACTTGTCCTCGTCGAATCAGCCATTATGAGAAGAGGACAAGTCTTATAATTTTAATTTCAAATTTAAGTGTGAACATAATTAAGTGAAGAACGACTCAGCTGTATGAAAATAAAACATTTAAACAGTTACAATTTTTTATTTAATCCTTTTTAGTACTACATCCATTAATTCCTGTAATATCTGCATCTTTCACTATGAAGCTGGTCGGCCCGTTGTTTCAATGTTTTGCCCATTTTGATTCTTACAACTTCTTTTACAGGGTTGTATTTATCAGTTGTAACTGCTGCGATATCCTAGAAAACAAAGCATATAAGTTGTCTATTTATTCGTCATAGTTAATTTCACACTTCTGCTCTACTGGAACAGTGAACCATCTCCCAATGAAGGAACAGCCTCGTTATCGTGATGTGTTTGTTGTTTCACTTGTACTGCATGCAATACGTACGGGTGTTATATTCGGAGCTTTACCAGAAGTTTTCTTAAAGAGTGAAAAAATGGACATAAGCCCTTTATTTGGCACCTCTTCCGGTTTCACAGTTATTTTCCTTGAAAAATTATGTCTCATAGCCTCGGATAGCCTCTTTTGCCAGATAAATTTTGCTCTTGTAATTTTTCGTTTAATATGATTACTTTTGGCTATGAATTTTCACAGTATGCCGAAGATGTGTCACTTTATCAGTGGATATTGGATCAGTTTGGTTAGCGATTTCTTGTGTCAAAGCTTCGGAGCATATTCATTTTTGATGAGTTGTAATGACCCGCCTTTATTTAAGAATATTTTAATTGGCTTTATTGCCTCGGATATGCTCTAAGTCGGAGAATACGTTCAAATTGCTCGAATAATGCATAGATCAATAAATAACACTGGGTAAATATTCGAAATGAGATATACTGTTTTTAACAATATACATTGAAAATAGAAATAATATTGCACACTACGCGTTACTGCCAAAGGAGGTAGTTGCATCAACAGGGGTTGCTCCTGGTCGCCGGTGGGGCTACTGCGCGGAGGCGGAGCGGTCTGGTAGAATGCCCCGGCCTAGCGCACGTTACGTCTCTGGGCAATGTCCCGGAGTGGGTCGGCCGCGCATCAGCTGCTTCGCGCATCGACTTCGGAGCAAAGGTCGTCGGCCGCATGCACCAGGTGAGATTTGTTTACAATAGCTAGCTGCTGCGAACACTTCGGATTAGAAATGGTGTTTCAAGAACATACCTGCCGGTGTAAGAAGCTGCAGGAGTTCGCGTTCAGTGAGCCGAACTGGACCGGGGTCGCTAGACGATTTGCCGGCTTTCGCGGTTCGAAACTATGCAGCAGCCGGGCTCTCGGGAAATTCGCTGTTCAAGCGAATTTGCGGCTTCGACTGGATTGCGGCGGTGCGGAGATCTCTTTCGGAGAGCTTCAGGAATGCTCATAGGATGCTGGCAGTTACTCTTACAGGCAGGTCCCTTATCGCACAATCTCTGTATGCGTCCAGCCTGGCGGCGACGGGCTGTTGATGACTTCCTGGTGCCTCACAATTCTGGCGAGTTAATACAGCTGAAACACGGCTTTCGAGAACGCAAATGGAATGCGCCCTCGGAACTCGGATGATCACGGACGGGACGGTGGCGGTGATTTCGTCCAGCGGATTACCGGAACGCTAGTCACAAATTCCGGGGTTTCGGCCTTTAACTAACATCGGTTCGGTTACACGGGATACGGGGAAAGCCAATTAGTAGCCACGGTTTCGGCCTTTAAATTAATGACGGTTCGGGAACGAGTTTGATAAGGATCTCCAGGTTATCGGGGTGTTCTTGCAGGCAGACAGTAACCATACCAAACCCGCAAGAACTTTTATTTAGGCGATTTCTCCCTTGCTAAAACAGTAACCATACCAAAGCAAGGGAGTGAACGCTCCAGCTGGATTAGGAGGAGTTCAGGAGAGGACTCGGGAATAGAATCTCTTCCAGGTGGATTGGGAGAAGGCTTAGGAGAGAACCCCAGAATGGGATCTGTCTCAGGAGCTAAGATAAGATAAGATAAGATAAGATAAATACGTATATTAAACAAAATATATACAGATAAGTATTTACAATTCATTTTATTATTTTATTATAAGTCTGTGGGGGGGCCGTTTTAGGCTTTTGGCCTCTTCAGCCCTGGGGTCTTCCTTCCTTCTTATGGGTTGGTGGTTCTGCTTCTGGTCCTGATGTTGGGGTTGTTGTTTCTTTCCTCGGTGGCCGGTATCTGTAATAATAAAAAATTTGTGTAGTATTGGCTGTTAGTTGGGGGTATACTGAAAGAAAAAGAAAAATGGTTCACCTCATTGACAGTGGAGTGTCTTCCACAGTATCAATGAGGATTCCAGGGAGGTCAGGGTACAGGGAGGACAGGAGGGCAGTAGGGGGGTGTGGGAGTTTCCTCTGGGGTTTTCTGGGAACACGGTTTACTGGAACGCCGTCACGGTTTAGGGGTTTGTGGGAGGTCGTGAGGGTTTCGTTGGCGATGGGAATGCCTTGTTGGAGAGTGCGCTTGATGTAGTTCTGCTGGAGGTGGGTTAGGCGGTCGCATATTGAATGGTTTGGGTGTCGATGTGGACTAGGTTGCTGGGGTGTTCTCTGTGAAGACGAAATATGCGACGAAGAATTTGCCTTTCGCATGCTGCGATTTGATGGAGGAAATGTGGTTTGATAGTGGCGAGAAGGGGGGCTCGGTATTCAATGACGGGGCGAGGGTTCTGGAGTCGCAGCCGTGAAAGCGGCCTTGGATGCGCCGAAGAAGATTTGAACGATTTCGGACTTTTTTCAGGGTTTCTCGGATGTCGAGGTTTAGGGAGCAGGTTCTTGCGAAGGTGATCCCCAGGTAACGGGCTTGGATTGAAAAAGGGATTGCTTGGTTGTGGATAGAAATATTTATGTCGGCTGGATCCAGTCTGTGGTTTCGGGAGAAGTTTGGATGTCGAAAAAGGATGGCGGTTGATTTGGCGCCGTTGAGTTTGATCCTCCACTTGCTGGTCCACCTGGAGATGTGGTCGAGGGCAACTTGCATTTCGCGGGATGCGGAAAGGGAGGTTTTTTGGGAAGTCCAAATGGCGGTGTCATCCGCGAAGAAACGGGTTTTGGCTCGGGTGGTGTTTGTGACTGGGAAGTCGTGGGCGTATACTGTCTATAAAAGGGGCGAAAGTATGGATCCCTGGGGGACACCTGAGAGGAGGTTGATGGGGTGGGAGTGGGAATCGGCCACTTTGACTTTGCATGTGCGGTTGGTGAGAAATGAGTCTATAAGTTTGACGAAGTGTGGGCTGAGATTTAGGGAGAGAAGTTTTTGGACGAGACCGTCGTGCCAGACTTAATCGAAAGCCCGCTCTATGTCCAAGAAGACGGCGAGCGTGCATCGGTTCAGGTTGGCACTTTTGGTGGTGTCGGTGTGGAGTTCGAAGGTGGGGTTCATAGTGGATCGGTGGGGGCGAAAACCAAATTGCTCAAATCTCAGGAGCTGCCATGCGCTCCTTTTTATACGTTCAGTGGCTCCCGGTCGGCGCTCGTGCTCCCCACTCTGGCGGCGGGGGAAACACTCCTGCGCGCAAACGTGGCTTCCTGCGCATCGGCTACCGGCCCGCGCTATCGCTTCTTAGCGCGGTCTTGAGATGCAAACGTTTGATAGGCGGCGAATTAAATTCCCAATACGTTTCAAGTATCTTTAGAATTTAGATTCACAAGCGAAACGTTACAGAGTAACCTAGAATGAAATGAGATATTGAGTCGGAACAGGCCCAAAGGCCTAATAAGTGAAGTGGACAATAATTATTTACACTTACATTACAACTGTTGAAAGTGTTATTGTAGTGAAGGCTCACATTTTAAATAAGGAACAACCCACAATTGTTCCTCTCTTTTTATTGAGCTGCATGGTGCTGTTATCTACCAATGTGAAGACAAACTCGAGTTTTCCAATTTAAAAATTTCTACCTCAGCTATACAACTTAATCAAGGGTTTGTTTCTGTGCTGAACATGTGGGTTCTAGGCAGGTGTGCGTCAAAGGCACAGACAGATGTTTTTTGCAGGTGCAAAAATATATATATATCCCAATAGATAATTTAAAGTAAAATACGATTCTTGGCCTTTAAGTCACTATAATTAACGAGAAAATCTGTGAAATTTCAGGCATAGATAGAATAAACAGGAACCAAATGATATTTAACTGGTTCTAGCCAAATGCTGAATCTTTAGTAAATTAAGCAAGAAAGTAAATATTATGTAAAAAAATTTATCTGTTACATAATTATTTATAAGTGTACGTTAAGATATAAACTCAATTAAAAATTTTTGTAATGTTTCCAGTACCGGGAATCCTAAGTGAAAGGCAGGTATCCTAGCCATTAGACTACTGGTTTATAAATTTTCTGTCTCAACCAGCTGTATAGGACGCAGATGCATGATATTTAAACCAAAATGCACTTATTTTAATGGCTGAATTTTTATCATTAAAATCAGTTCAACAATAAATTATTATTCAAATATTAACACATTGGAAATCAGATGGCCACTTTTTAATGGATTATTTAATCATTATAAGTGCTAGATAGAATAAACAGGAACCAAATGATATTTAACTGGTTCTAGCCAAATGCTGAATCTTTAATAAATTAAGCAAGAAAGTAAATATTATGTAAAAAAATTTATCTGTTACATAATTATTTATAAGTGTACGTTAAGATATAAACTCAATTAAAAATTTTTGTAATGTTTCCAGTACCGGGAATCCTAAGTGAAAGGCAGGTATCCTAGCCATTAGACTACTGGTTTATAAATTTTCTGTCTCAACCAGCTGTATAGGACGCAGATGCATGATATTTAAACCAAAATGCACTTATTTTAATGGCTGAATTTTTATCATTAAAATCAGTTCAACAATAAATTATTATTCAAATATTAACACATTGGAAATCAGATGGCCACTTTTTAATGGATTATTTAATCATTATAAGTGCTACAAAATATTATCAATTTATTTTCAAAATTGTTATATTTTGTCATTTTTACATTACATATCTACATTCAACAGTTTTGTGTTGGCGATAATTAAACTATTTAGGTGATTCTTATAAAACATCTATAAAATAATGCTAATTCGCCCTAAATGGCAACAGCTTAAATTTTTTTAGAAAACACCTATTTTCAAAAAGTAAACATTCACAATAGCCCAATGAGGTCTTCAATGAAAGATCAAGAATCATACTTTCCTCTTCTCAGCTTTACAGTTTCTGTTTTCTATTCTGCAAAAGTAAATTCTGCTGTTGAATGGCAGAAATACAAATGGAAAATGGCTACAAAAGCGTCGATACTTTAAATCCAATTCTACAATGCAAGTGCATCTTTTACCATTTATAAAATAGCTCACGATAACCAGCCAACATTTGTCCTTGAAATGAAGTCTAGTTCAAGTTCCTACAACACGTGTAACTGGATAATAAGTGCTTTCTATCTAGCATAAGCATAAAAGAACAAATAGTCAATAATTCCTACCTATCTACTGTACACTTGCAATAAGTAAAAGTAGTTTCAAAGGCAATCATAAAGTCATCATATTATTTATCAACAGCAAGAATTCTTGATTATCAGGAAATTAAAGCAAAATATCAGGCAGTTAATTATAATTCAGTACTTAACAAAATTATTTACCAATAAGTAATTGCAATGAACAGTAAAACTAAACAGTAAGCAAAAGTAGGTACTCAATTTATGTACGTTATAGAATTCAATTTAAGATACAAAATCAAAGTAATAATTAGGAATAAATAATTAAATGACCTATTATTTTAAAAAAGTTTTTCTGAGGAAAGGAGCAAAGCACATTAGGAAAAGTAGGACCTTCAATGGCATATCGTTTGCATAATAGTCTCGAATACGGCATGGCAATATGTCAACAACTGGAAACTAGAAGCTGTGGTTAGAACTGATTAGCCTGGATGGTAACCATGTTGGTGAGTACATACGGAATGCATAAACCTACAAAGAAATTTCAGCTTAATAACTACAGGTCGATTGTTTACAGAAATCTTACCCAAATATGTTCAGGTTCAAAGAACAATTTCTACATTTTCAAATCGCGGGCAGCAAAATGTTTTTCCGTTGTATGTGTCTTCATATGTTCCGCTAAAGTACGCTTGCGTGCTGTTTTATACTCGCAAACAGAACAAGAAAAAGATTTCTCTCCTGTATGCGTCTTCATATGTTCTACTAAAGTACCTTTCCATGACGTTTTATACTTGCAATCTGAACAAGCAAAAGGTTTTTCTCCTGTATGCGTTTTCAGGTGGTTCACTAAATTATGTTTTCGTGCTGTTTTATACTCGCAAACAGAACAGGAAAAAGGTTTCTCTCCTGTATGCGACCTCATATGATCCACTAAATTACGCTTTTGTGATGCTTTATACTCACAAAAAGAGCAAGAAAAAGGTTTCTCTTCCGTATGCATCTTCATATGTTTCGCTAAATTACTTTTGCGTACTGTTTTATACTCGCAAACAGAACAACGAAAGGGTTTTTCTCCAGTATGCATCTTCATATGCTCCACTAAATTATGTTTTTGTGCTACTTTATACTCACAAACAGAACAGGAAAAGGGTTTTTCTCCTGTATGCATCTTCATATGTTCTAGTAAAGTACCTTTGCGTGTAGTTTTATACTTGCAAACAGAACAAAAAAAAGGTTTTTCTCCTGTATGTATCCTCACATGTTGAACTAAATTACATGTGTGTGTTGTTTGATACTCACAAATACAACATGAATAAAGTTTCTCTCCCGTATGCATCTTCATATGGTCCACTAAATTACCCTTCCATGCTGTTTTATATTCGCAAACAGAACAAGAAAAGGGTTTCTCTCCTGTATGCGTCTTCATATGTTCCACTAAAGCACATTTGCGTGCCGTTTTATACTCGCAAACAGAACAAGAAAAAGGTTTTTCTCCTGTATGCAACCTTATATGTTCCACTAAAGTACCCTTGCGTGCTGTTTTATACTCGCAAAAAGAGCAAGAAAAAGGTTTCTCTCCTGTATGCGTCTTCATATGTTCCGCTAAAGTACTTCTCCATGCTGTTTTATACTTGCAAACAGAACAAGAAAAGGGTTTCTCTCCAGTATGCGTCTTCATATGTTCCACTAAAGTACCTTTGCGTGCCGTTTTATACTCGCAAACAGAACAAGAAAAAGGTTTCTCTCTTGTATGCGACCTCATACGCTCCACTAAACTACATTTTTGTGCTGCTTTATACTCACAAACAGAGCATGAATAAAGTTTCTCTCCCGTATGCATCTTCATATGTTTGGCTAAAGTACTTTTGCGTGCTGTTTTATACTCGCAAAGAGAGCAAGAAAAAGGTTTCTCTCCTGTATGCGTCTTCATATGTTCCGCTAAAGTACTTTTCCATGCTGTTTTATACTCGCAAACAGAACAAGAAAAGGGTTTCTCTCCAGTATGCGTCTTCATATGTTCCACTAAAGTACCTTTGTGTGCCGTTTTATACTCACAAACAAAACAAGAAAAAGGTTTCTCTCCTGTATGCGTCTTCATATGTTTGGCTAAAGTACTTTTGCGTGCTGTTTTATACTCGCAAACAAAACAAGAAAAAGGTTTTTTTCCCGTATGGCTCTTCATATGTTTCACAAAAGTACTTTTGCATATTGCTTTATAATTGCAAATAGTGTACAAATAAGGTTTTTCTCCTGTATGTTTTCTCATATGCATAGTTACAGTGTTTTTCTCCGATGATTTAAAATTGCAAATAGAGCAAGGGTGTAATTCTTTCCTCTCCACATTTTTCAAGCAGTTACTCTCGTCTTCTGCTACGTATTCACAGGCGTTAGGAATAAATGAATGCTTGATGAAACTTTTGCTTGCTGCACAAGTATCAAGAATTTCATCTTTTATATCTATTTCTTCATTTTTAATATTCATTCCATGATGAGCCACAGTGTTAATAGTACCTTCAACGATTTCTCCCCATTTGTGTAAATTTGCCACTGCTTCGTCTGCATCGACCTTCACCAGTGGTTCATGTAACCCGCTAGCCATTGTACTATACAAATTATTATCAGTTAACTCTTGCTTCAGGTCCATTGTTACAACAGAAGTAAAGAGTCTTGATTTAATAAATGTAATATCTGAAAACAAAAGGCAATATAATATTCAGGTAGGTTAAGTAGGTTATGTTTAATTAAACATTTTTACAAATTTTCGATAATCATAGTTTTAATATATTTACTTACATGGAATACTATGAAATTGAAAGAAACAACTCACTCAGGGAGCGGCCTAGCAGCAAACCCGATTTGGAATAAATAAACTTTATCCTACACATACATACCAGATCGTCAAGAAGCAGTTTTGACAGCAGTATTACCAAGTTCACCACTATAAAACTTCCCCCAGCAAACCTTAAAAATCCCTTGCAATTCCCTCAAATTAAAAAACTCAGAAGTGTAACCATAATTTCAATAAACATACAGTACAAAATATTCTATATTTTTTAAAACTTATTGTTTATAAAATGTCATTTCTCATTAATTTAAAATGTTCTTATGTAAGTGTAAATGTCAAGTCTCTATTATGAGCCTTGAATGAAGACCTATTTAAATAAAGGGTGTTCAAAAACTAGTAACTTTAGAGTTGGCTATGTCTTGAGAAAATAAGGAGCACAGTATGTCTTTACTTATTACTGGCACCTGAACAAAAACACAGCAAAGCAAATTGAGGTTATAAACTAAAAATTTTATTTACATTTTACACTTAAAATTCAATTCATTATAAGAGATAATTAAATGGCCCACCACCGGATTCAATACATTTTAGAACTCTATTCCTGACTCCATTCACTGCATTTTCTAAAAACTGAGGCATATTACTTATTTCTTCAAACTTCTCAATAATTCGTCCACTTAATTCTTCCAAATTAATAATAGAAGTTCTAAATATTGATTTTTTTATGAAAAGCTATAAACAGAAATCAGACGGTGTCAAGTCACAAGATCGTGTAGTTCAAAAAACCGTGTTCCTGCTAATAAGTCAATTATCATACAACTGTCTAAATCAACTGTAAAGTTTTAGCTATACAATGTGGTCTCGCTCTATCCTGCCGGAAATAGCCCTCATGTAGGTAATTTGTCATCGTGGAGCTCATCGAGAAATGGTTGTAAAATTTCCTCTCGATATCTTTTTACATTAATGTTCCGATTTTTTAAAAAATGGTCCAATTAAACGTCTTGCGCTAATAGCTGCCCAGACACCAACCTTTTCAACATGCAGAGATGCTTCAACAAACTCATGAATATTCTCAGCGGACCATGTCCGATAATTTTACGAATTAACAAATCCTTGCTTATAAAACCAAGCTTCGTCCGTAACAAAACGTTTTGCTGAGAGCATCTTGATTATTGTTCACCACACGTAGAAACCATTGACAGAAACGTAGCCTGTCACGAATATTATGTGCTAATAGTTCATGAACTGCTGTTAAACGATAGGGATATACGTAGACATGTTTGCATACAATTGCATGACAATTCCCCACAGAGAGATCAACTTGCTGCAGCAAGTGACAGGCATGAAGTATGGGGCCCATTCTGTATAACCTCAGTTACTTCTGCAATAGCTTTATCTGTACGCATTTTAGGTCGTCCGTCACCTTTTGTTACAACAGCACCACTCTTATGAAACCTCGCTACACATCTGTTTATAAAGTTTTTACAAATTGTTGATACATAAAAAGATCATTTGGATACCTATTATGGAATTCTTCGATGCAGTTTTCTACTGAATAGGTCCAAACTCCATCAACTTTTGTTGCATTACGAAAGTAACTTTCTATCATTTTTGTAATGCAATTTTTAGTAAATACAGTAATTACTTACACAGAAGAGAGAACGACCTTTATTATAACCTTAAAACGTCAAATGAAGTGTAGGAAGGATCAGCTGGTTCAACCGAATTAGCGCCAACTCCAAACGTGGAAGGTTTTGAACACCTGTTACCCGCATATAACGCCTGTTCACTGTGGCGGTTCGATTGTTTGTTTTTATATAATTTACATAAGAAAAAATCATTCAGCGTCAGAATTGGAATGTGGTCTTACAATAGTACTTCTCCTAGGCCCGACTTTGAAGCATCTACTGATAATGTGATGTGTTTATTAGGATCAAAATATTGTAGTCGGCTCACCCTAGCAGCACCAAATATACATATTATATTTCTGTAATGTAGATGTGATATCATTTGTCACTAAAATAATGTAAGATATAATGGATATTAGCATGATATTTTAAAATGGGATATGACCAATATATCAAAGATATATGCAAACAACATCTCTAGGATATTTAAAAATGTTTACATTTAACTGAGATTTCCCAAATATTAGGAGGATATTATAAAATTAGATGTAGGGAGTATTGGATTCCGATTAATAACGGATATCTGCTGTGTATTTCGAACTGAGTTGGTTGTGTTGTATATTGCAAATATTAGAATGATATCACCGGTAGATTCTCAAACAAATGTATTTATACAAGATACAAGCAATATTTGTACGATAATTAATAAAGGGTTAAAAACAATATTTAATTAGGATGTTTACTGTATATAGCGGATTTATTAAACAACTAGATATAACATCCCTTTACTGGGATATATTACAACTGTATATTACAACTTTTATAATCAAGATGTTATTAACTTTCAGAATATTAATTAAACAGGGCCGTGATAATTTGATACATCTTGTGTATTATTATACAGGGATGGAGTATACGTACAGGGTATAAATTAGTTGTGGAGCAAACTACACGTAGCAATGTTAGTCATAAAATTCTGAGTAAAAAATCTTAATACTAAAATGTTTAATTGGTCTTCATGGGCCCTCACGAGCGGCAAATAAAAAACATGATACCTTTTCTGTTTCAAATATGTGAAACTATCGTCAAGCAAAGTTGTTCAAAATGTAAAATTATGGTCGCATGCAAAATTTAACAACTTTCCTTATAGATACTTTCACATATTTGAAACAGAAAAGGTACTTTACCTGAAAAAATCACGTTTTTTATCTTCCGTTCGGAGGGCTCATGAAGACCAATTCAACCTTTTTCTTGACTCATCACCACGCGTACTTTGCTCCACAATTAATTTATACCCGGTATAGAATGTACATGAACATGTATATCGGTGGAATCTGCATTAGTGTACACGAACCTTTCGTATCTGATTATTTTTAAGATCTAAATAAATTATGTGACACTAACATATTGTTCTCGTTGGATTTTTGCCCTAAGATTCGTCGGGAATATCTTCCAAGAAAACCCTTTCAAAGTCCCATGATTAAATAAAGCAAACTGAAGGTGTAATTTAGTAAAACCTGTAAAACTGTAATTAATTTTTGAATTATTTTCTTAACACTCCAGACAACCGTACTACAAAATGATGGTAGTGTAAAAGAGTAAGAATTTTCAAAAAACAAAGGGACCATTTAGTAAATAGCTTTGGAATGTGAACGTTTCTTAGTCACTAACGACGTCTTATGGCCGCAATTCTTGCAATAATTCTAGAAGAATTTGCCTGGTTGAAGATGATGCTTTTAAAAGCTTATAGCTAATCAACATGACTTATAGGACACATTTCCAACTTTAGAGATACCCGGCGATCCCAAATATTTTACTTCAACAACAGTAATAACATTTTGATTTGAATGCAAAAAATCTTACAATACTTATATTTTATGCAAATTAAGAATTTCTAAAAATATGCAGAATCTACAAAACTTAAATATATGTAGATATTTATTGTATAATACATTGATAAATAATTAATTGATACCCATTTTAAGTTTGATAATGTATCACCTGTCACTTACGTACTTTAAATCTCTCTATTGTTTTCAATTTAGGATGCTTATTACATAGTTCGCAAGTAAAGAGGTTAAGTTAATAATGCGTGGGAACGTAAATCGTAGTTTTGAGTTAATTTGTTGTTTACAATAATTTTTGTTTTAAATAATTATGTGTTGTTATAATTAAGGGCTTGGCTGGGCAGTATTTGATAAAGCCATTAATTCTAATGGTCCATTTTTGCTTAATCATTCTCTAAGTCGAAGATCTATTTATTATATTTGCTGACTTTTACTGTTTCTTTTACCTTCAAATGTTAATCGAGTTGTTTGTCATACGCGTACCATTAGATTTTCATAGATAAAAATAAGAAATGCAAATATTTGATTAATGAGAATTTTTTTCGAGTTTCTAAATAATAATAAATATTCTATCACTTTATACATGTATATGCTACCTACAAGCAATAAACAAAACAAAACTTTGAATGCTAAAATCATAACAATTGAAAAGTGCATTCAAAAAATGTTTTAACGGAATAGACATATAGCGAATCCGAAATTGGTTCCCGTTTAAAAAGCACCCAGTTACAGAGTAAGAGAGAAAACTATCTGCTGCTTTTGTAAGCAGCTTAAAACAAGTACTTAGTTCATAGAAATAGCATCTTCCTTACGAGTTTCTCATAATGGAGGGTGAATTTCTTTCTAGTGTTCAGTTTGGTTTTAGCTTTTGCGTTGCAACTACAAATTTTTGTGGAAGTGCTCAAAAAGTGTTTTTTGTGTTTAAGAAAACCAGTAGAGGTGAGTTTAATTATTAAAAGTATTAATTACTCTATTACCCCAACCATGTCGTCTAAATATAGGAAAGCAAAAAGTCACTTTATAAAATGAACTATTGCACGGAAGGTTGAAGTTGTTCAGATTTCTACAAATGCTACAGTAGTATTAAATCGAACATAGGAGTATTTAAATTTACTTATCTTTTGTTTTAAGAATTTCTTTTTTGTGTTTCAGACTTAGCTATTATACCTAGTAGGTGGTGAAACAACACACAAATCGATCTACTTGCAAATGAGAAACCTGTCAACAGCAGAAGCGGCAACATTTTATTCTGGCCTGGGGAAAAAGAAAAAGTTGCCCTTTTGAAGTCTAACTCTATTTGCAGTTATTGTTGGTATGCAAAAAAAAAAGTTTTTAGAAATATAGTTTTGAATGAGTTGCAACATCCGAAAGATCTGAACTGTTGGAATTATTCCACCTTTTGGAGGCATTAAGCCAGAAAATTTTAAATTTATGTTTATTGGAACTTTTTTGTTGCTGTGATTTGTAGAACTTATCCTAAAAATTATTTTTTAGAAAAACACCCAGACGTTCTTGTAATTATAACGGCTCGCAACAAGAGTTCTTTGTATGAAAAACGTGATTTTTAGGACAGATTGATGTGATCTTCACATAAGACACTATGGTGCACTTATTCAAACATAAATAAATATAAAATGTTAAATGAGTAGTAATGGGTGTGTTTTTAGAGGGATACAACTTTAAATTGAAATAAAACACAGAAAGATGTTTTTAATATCCATGAAGTTGGCTTTATTTGAAAGATAATTTTATGACAATTATGTTTGAATATGATTTCGGGCATGTGACCGCCGCGAATAGCGTATACATGACGTAATCTGAAGGTCCAATTTTCACACACTCTTTTCGCAGTAAATCAGGCTGTATTTCATTTCAGCAATAACGCGTCGAATTTTGGCTTTCAAGTACTCAATTGCTTCCGGTTTATCGGCATAGACATGCGACTTTACATATCCTCCAAGAAAATAATCTAATGGCGTCAAATCGCACAAACGAGGTGGCCAGTTAACAGATCCACGAAATGGATTTTTAACTGGCCACCTCTACCATCTACCATGAAGTTGCTATTACTTAAAGGGGTCAGAACCAAACGCCTAAAAAAACCTGAAGGAACTCAGTTTTTGAGATAAGGGATGGTGAGATGGGAAGGGAATGACAGAATCGGTGAAAGTGGGTTTCCGATAAATTTTAAACTCCAGTGAATGTGAGGCTATGTTACGGGAGATCAAGAGATCCAGGAATGGAATAGATAAATTAGTTTCAAGTTCATAGGTGAATTTTATGTTCGGATGAAGGGTGTTAAGCCACTGTAGATAGGTTAGGGCTAACTCATTAATGAACTCAACATCATAAAACAAATTGCTGTTAATAACGGTTACTCACTTAACCTTATAATGCCTATCTTTCATCGGTTACAACATTCACTAACTCAAACCAAATTGTTATCTACTAGATCTTCTGACACCAAAAGTGAGCTCACCACGTTTCGTTCACTACCTTACATTTCCCCTTTGTCAATTCTCTAAAAAACATTTTTAAACGTTTCAATATTACAATTTCCTTTTCCTCGCCCTTTTCCCTTAATACTATCCTAGTCCATAACAAAGATCCTATCCCCCTCCTTAACAAATCAGGTATCTATCTTTTAAATTGTGGTTCATGCGACTCTTTTTATGTGGGCCAAACCGGGAGATCCTTCAAAAAGCGCGTGTCTGAACACATTTCTTTAATAAAACCAAATTGCATTTATCATCTTGACTATAATAAATCGGCTTTTGCCTCACACATAATTGAGAATAATCATAAATTTGACCGGGACTCCAATGTTAAAATTCTTCACGTCTGCCCTAAGGGCAATAATTTAAATTTTTACGAAATCTTCGAAATTGTCTCCCGGTTAAACGATCGTTGCCTCAATGAGGTCACAGAGTTTGCTAACAGTAGCAATTATATATTCCTCAATCTAAAATTTGATTAATTGCTTAACTTACTCCATTTATCGGTTTTTGTGGCTTTGATATGTATTTAAAGTTCTCACCTTGGCTGACCGTTGTAGATAAACAAATAATTTATTTCAATTAACATGTTGTCACGTTGTCTTGTGTCTGTTTTAATTTTAATTGTTTGTTTATTTATGACTGTCCGCTTTTGACATTAGGTGAGGTGTTTGCTCTTTGGTTTTTTCCCCGTATTTTTCTAAGCTTTATCTTTTAGCCTGAAGATGGTTTAATATATAAGCCGAAACATGTAGTGCATGTAAAATATATGTTAATTTTATGAGGAAAACAGTGTTTACTTTACAATAATTTACTGAATCACCTCATTGTGAGAATGGACCAGATCCTGAATTTTTATGAAGCCCGTCGAGCACCGAATGTCCAACGCTTTATTTCTTTGTCGATAAAGCTTAAGAGAATACAGTTGAACATTTGGTTTAATTCCAAATGTTATAAGGAAGAGTTAATTCCAAATTACATCAAGATGAGAAGCAGCACCGTCAATTCACGTTCCGAAAAAGCCATAATGGTAGGACAAAAAAATTGGTTAAAAGAAGAAATTCACTACTGGTACAAATCTAAAGATGAAATTAACTTAGAACTTTACAGACTACACATCCAGTTATCGTATGAAATCAACTTTTTTAATGGTCTGATATTCTTTTTTATACAAAAAACAAAGTAACAAATTTTGATAGGTCTTTATTCGATAAGTTACTCAATAAGTTTAACAATTTAAAGACTAAACAATATAATCTTAGATCTAAACAACCAGCTAAATTTTCAAATTTTGAATTCCACCCCAGAGTTCTCAATTTAAGCAAATGTAACTTTAACAATTCCGAAATGCAGCTCTTGAATCAAGGTCTTCAGTTTTCACCCAAAACGCATGTGACCAAAAATTCCATTACAAATTTAGCTATAGAATCTGAATCTGTTATTGCTTCCTGCAAAGTTGAGAACCCTGAAACTCTTAGAGCCCTTCTGAGTAATACATTTTCTAGTTTTAATAAACAATTTATAAATAATCACACTTTTGACAAAAATGTTATTAATTTAGTAAAAAAGATTAAACAATTAGACTTGATATGTACCAAAGCCGACAAAGGTAATTGCTTAGTGGTTTTCGATCGTAATGACTATGTTGGCAAAGTCCGTAACTTCCTTGACTCACCGGATTTTGTTATTATTAATAAAGACTCCATGATTGGATATGCTTCTGAAGTTAGAAACACTGTGTATACTTATCGCCATATTCTTTCCACATTTTTCAATAAACATTATAAAGAATTGCTTAATATGAATCCTAATCCTCCCCGTCTCCATGGCTTACCTAAAATACATAAAACTAACATTCCTATTCGCCCTGTAGTTTCCTTCCCCAATACTCCTGTATCTAAAATTACCTCATGGTTAAACCAGATTCTCCGCTCCTTAAATTTTGAACCACAATATTCGATCAATAATTCATTAGACCTTATTTCTAAAATTTCACCCCTTCACATCTCTGACATTACCGTATTCACATAAATTTATTGATACGGAGAAGATTGGTTCCTCGAACTTTTAAGTTTTATTCACTATCTTCGTTGTTGTCGTCTGAGCTTAGTGGGAGATCTTGGGGAAGTTGTCTTTTGAGGCGAATATGTATGTTCTTATGACAAGGACCCAGCTGCTGGAGTACGTCACTTTCGGTATTGTGGAAACTGGAAAGAAATTTTTTCTTTGTTTTCTTGATAAACTGTTCGATAGAGTCGATTCTAAGTTTTCTGTGTATTTGTTGGTTGTGCACGAATCATTGAGCATTAACAACCATTCGAAGCACGAAGACTTAATTTTTTTTAATATTAGTTTTAGAAGTTTTACTCCATACTGAGCAAGCGTTTGTTAGGACTGGTCGAAGGAGTGGTGCGCAGAGTAGTAGTGTGCAATGGCAATGCAGTGATGTGTTCCTTCTGATTAGCGGGTAGAGCTGCTTCAGTCTTGCATTGCCTAGGTTGATTTTATCATTGATATGTGAACTCCAACTTAATCGTGTGCCCAACTAGACTGCTAGATATTTAACTGATTTTGTGTGTGATTTCCACATAATTTCTGTTTCTAGAATCGTTATGTTTCTGTCATTCGTTTTAATGTAAATATTTTAGTTGCACATTTGGTAGGATTTAGAGTTATGCGCCATTTGTTGAGTCATGCACTTAGCGTATCGGTTACTGACTGAAGTCGATCGATTGAGATATGGAGATCTTCATGCCGAGTGATTTTGAGGGAGTCATCGGTGAACAGAGCAATCTCACTCCTGTGTGGAATAGGAATGTCACTTTGCTAAATAAATAATTTGGGGAAAATTTGTTATTGCTAAAACGCAAAATATGAAAAGAGTTTTTAATTGTCTCGTCAAAACCGCTACTATTTCTGCATGTTTTAATAGTAATCAACAGCATTCATAAAATGGACACGCTCACAAATCAGTAATTTATATTAGCTTTAAATTCTTATTCGTCTAACTTGGACCATCTGATTTTGTATTAGCTTTCGAAAGTAAAAGAGTAGAGATTGACTTTTATCATACATAAGAAGTTTACAGCAATTGTGGACACCGAGCTCTTTTGCCCTGGAAGATTATTATTATTATACATCTGGTTGGGTTTGTCCTCCCTTCTGCACTGCGGCCTAAAAGATATATTGTGCATCCGAATACTTCACCTTGCATCACAGAGGTATTCCAGTGTCCTCAAAAAAGCTTACTAATGCGTTTAATGAGCTGTTTATCAGTAGTTCGGGTTCCATTGTTGTTTCCCCAAAGTGTTTATGTAGTAGAGTTATGAGTTCCTCGCATTCGCATAACCAATGAATTGAAGTCTCGTCCTCCTCTTCACAGAATCTACAGTCTGTGTTTGTTGCCACTCCTATTGTGTGCATATGATTGTTCATATAACAGTGTCTAGTAGTTATGCTTGTTATGTGTTTTATTTTCTCCTGTCCATTATCCAGTGTTGCTTTCTTGGACGGTTCCCCTATGAAGTTTCTAAAATGCCTTACTATAGGGTAGTCGTACCGGAATTTGCGATGTTTATCTAGTAACCAGCTTCTAGTTTGCTCCCTGATCATGCTATAAGCTATGTTACAGGTAGGCTCTGGTCCTATCAGCTGGATTGTGCTATAGGCCAGTCAAATTAGATATTTACTTGACAAAAATACTACCTGAAAAATGAGCATGCAGTTTTATAGAACAAATCACGTAGAATTGAAGGAACTAAAAAGTAACAGCTGAATCAGTGGAGAAGTGATTCAAAATTGCGGTCAAAGTAATGAAAAAACGGTTTTTTGCCTATAAAAGAGCAAAAACTCGATGAATTTATTCCAAAAAAAATAGGTTTATGTAGTTTAAAAAAACAAATAAATTAAGCTGTCGATGGTCAAAATCGATTAATTAGAAAAAAAGTTATCGCTAAAAAACCGCTAAAAAACCGCTAAAAATGACCGATTCTTCAATTGTTCTTAACTTATTTAAAAAAAACCTATGTAACGTTGAAATTTTCAGAAAGGATAGTACTCGGCGAGCAGAAAACGCATAATTTTAAAATTTGCAAAAATCTTTATTACTTTTTGCATAAATCATTTTTCTTGAAAAAAAAATACGTTTTCGCAGAAATTGATTTACTCAGCTTGCAGAAGTCATACAGCAATCAGCATAGGCTTATTTTGTTCCTTAAGAGTTATGCTACCACACACAATATGAGCGCGAATTTTTTTTGTACTTGCAAATATGTGCAAATTTAATTTGAAGAGTGATCTTTTTTTAGGCGCACAAAATGTTGAATATTTTTGTCAATTTTAATTGTACGGAAATTACATAAGCACCATTCGATAGCTGTCAACTTTCTACGAATTTAAATGCGCTTTTGTTTATTTTAACAACAAAGTACACATAAACTTCAGATTAGTGGTCTTTATAAGACTGGCTGTTAGTGTAATTATATATCACAGTCCTAGTGTGCCAAAGAATACTTGGTTGATATTTTGTCAATATATGTCTGGGTGGGCAATAAACTGCAGTAATAGTTATCTCATAGGGTTTGTACTTTGATAGATGTTTATATTATGTAACAATTACTTGTAAATAATTTGTTTAAATATATCTTATAATCCTATTTTTAATAAAAATATTTTTCACGTTTAATGACAGTTTAGAAATGAAATAATTAGTTGCTATAATTATTCTTCTAATTAATATTATGATTCTTATAATAATTATTAGAATCATTATAAACATTTAAAAAAGGAAGGATATTCTGAGTACATTGTGCAGGGCGAGTAAACGCCCAGTGGAGCGGCCTACTACGAGTTTCTCCGCACAATGAACGCTACTCGCCACGGCACCGCTCTGATCGGAACATACATTTTGCGACGCTTAATGTAAACCGGTTCGCAATAAATAATACACGGTCAATAATTGCGAAATAATTTTTATATTACACTAGAAGTCTTCAACTAAAGTGTGTGCAAATTTCAGCCGCTAATATTAATAATTGAATGTTCAGCAATTTAAAACAAAAAAATTCATCGGCTTCTATGGGTCGTACCTTAATCTTTTTTTGCTTACGAAGAAAATTGGCAGCTATCGAATGGTGCTTATGTAATTTCGGTACAATTAATATTGACAAAAATATTCAACATTTTGTGAGCGTAAAAAAAAGATCACTCTTCACATTAAATTTGCACATATTTTCAAATGCAAAAAAATTTGCGCTCATATTGTGTGTGGTAGTATAACGCTTAAGGAACAAAATAAGCCTATGCTGATTGCTATACGACTTCTGCAAGCTGAGTAAATCAATTTCTGCAAAAACGTATTTTTTTCGAAAAAAATGATTTATGCAAA
Source organism: Agriotes lineatus (assembly GCA_940337035.1). Lineage (NCBI taxonomy): Eukaryota > Metazoa > Arthropoda > Insecta > Coleoptera > Elateridae > Agriotes > Agriotes lineatus. The sequence continues at coordinate 52,995 of CALNHX010002589.1, read as the reverse complement.
AAGTAATAAAGATTTCTGCAAATCTAAAAATCGTGTGTTTTCTGCTCATCGAGTACTATGCTTTCTGAAAATTTCAACGTTATATAGTTTTTTTTAAAAGTTAAGAACAATTAAAAAGTCGGTCATTTTTAGCGGTTTTTTAGCGATAATTTTTTTTTCTAATTAATCGATTTTGACCATCGACAGCTTAATTTATTTGTTTTTTTTAAACTACATAAACCAATTTTTTTTTGGAATAAATTCATCGAGTTTTTGCTTTTTTATATGCAAAAAAAACCGTTTGTTTATTACTTTGAGCGCACTGATTCAGCCGTTACTTTTTAGTTCATTCAATTCTACGTGATTTGTTCTATAAAACTACATGCTCACTTTTCAGAAAGTATTTTTGTCAAAAAAAACGAGGTATTTTCGACAATTTGACTGGCCTACTAGCTGACTTTGATAATTTGTCTCATTTTTCGTTGCCAATTATTCCCTGGTGACCTGGGATCCACAACAAGCTCAATTATTTGTGTTCTCCCAGTTGAACCAGTTTTCTGTGGCATTCATATATCAGTTCTGAGTTAAACTGGTTGGATGACAGCGCTTTTAAAGCTGCTTGGCTATCCGTCAGGATATGTATTCTCCTAGCTTTGTAGCATCTCTGCACGATTAATTGGGCGCAGGGTAGAATTGCTGTTACCTCGGTCTTTAATACTTTTGTATATTGTCCCAGGTTTATGCTTATTGCATTTCCTGGTCCCGTGCCATAAATACCCAGACTTCCATTTTCTGTTCTTGATCCGTCTGTATACCAAACTTCTCTCTTTAGTTTGGTTAGGACTTCTTCCTCGTTTCACACTTTCCGCTCTGGAAGATATACTTCGAACGGTTTTTGAAACTGGTAAGATGTCTTTATTTTGTCCCACTTCATCTGCAAGATGATTTTCACGTAATCGATTAAAGATTTCGGTATGGTATCCCCGATGTCCAAGTTAGCGAACATACCCTTGTATTTTCAGCCTGTATGTCCCTAGTCTTGCTTCCGTCTCTACCCTTAGGTGTAGAGGGAGAAGATTCAGCAGAGCTTCTAACGCGGTTGTCGGGGTTGTTAACATTGCCCCCGTTATTCCAATACAGGCCATTCTTTGTATTTTGCTGAGCCGGTTTTTATTTTTAATATTGCTTGCCTTGTGCCGCCATACCATATCGTTGGTATGATGACTCTTGTGAAGAGCCAGTATACCATTTTTGTTGACAGTCAGTTTTTTCCAAATATTCTTCTGCAGGTCCAGAATGCTCTGCAGCCTTTTTTTGTAACATATTCCACATGGTGTTCGAATGTCAATTTGGTGTTTAAAATCACACCCAAATATTTGATCTTCTCCACCATCTGTAATTTTTTCCCGTATAGTATTAAGTTCTTATACTTGATTCTCTTCCTTCTTGTGATTGACAAAAGCGGGGTCTTTTCCAGGTTCCCTTAGCTTCACACCATGTTTCCACAATGTTGAGGGCAACTGCATTCTTTCGAATACTACGCCCTCAAATTTTCCGTGTGTGTAGATGGTGATTTCGTCGGGGTAGCCTTGCGTGTATAAGCCCTTCTTCTCTAGTCCCCGTAGAAGGTCATCCACCACGAGGTTCCACAGCAGAGGTGACAATACCCCTCCTTGTTGGCACCCTCTGGTCACCGACACTTTCACGGTTGTCTTGTGAAGACAATTGGTTATGACTCTGCTTTTAAGCATGTTTAATATTCATCTGCTCATGGTATCATTTATTCCCCTGCTATTCAAGGCTAAAGAAATTGAGTCGAACGAGTTGTTGTCAAAAGCACCTTCGACATCCAGAAAGGCTCCTAGGCCGAAGTTTTTGGATTGTATAGTTTTTCCACCTTACTGACTAATTCATGTATAGCCAGTTCGCAGGATTTTCCTGATTGGTAGACATATTGGTGTGTGTGTAATGGAGAAATTGCCAGTACTTCGTCCCTTATACAGTGTGTCCCAGATCGAGTGGGATTGCATGGGTAACTTTCTTATCTTTGAAGTTGGAGATTTGGTTAAATGGGAAATGTTTTTCAGTTTTATATGCTGATTTAGAATCTCTTTGAAAAAGTTCAAAATGTCGAACCAGTTAAAAGTTATTAAAAAAAACTAAAAACTGTCATTTTCTTGTATGTCAAATATCTTTATAAATATAAGAGATACGAAAAAAAGTTTTATATAAAAGTCGCTATTTTCGATAAGACAAATTTAAAATTGGTGTCGAACAAAAATTCAAGATGGCTGCTTTTGAGGTACTCGTATCAACTTCCTTAAGTTAAATGGGCGCCATATTGGATTTTTAGGTTACTGAATAGAGTTTCTAATTCTCTTTTCAACGATGTAAGATAACGTATGATTGAATAAAAAATACCAGTAAAATTAATTGTTTTTACATTTTAATCGAGTAGGCTTGAACCACAAAACATCGTGACATTACTTTTTAAATGTATAATCAAGTAGGTAAGTAGTTATGATGAAAAACAATAACAAAGTTTATCACAATCTGTCAAAAAGCAGGTGCTTAAGCTAAAGTATTATCTAAAGTTATACGTATTACAAACTTTACAAATTATGGCGAATATTCCAATTACTGAAAGCTACGATATGTTTTGCACATTTATCAAGTGTTATAAAAATTCCCATCTTGCTGTCCAAACTTATTTAACTAATTTTCCGGAAAGAAGACAACCAAATATCAAAACGTTTAAAAGACTGGACAAGAATATGCAGCGGTATGGAAGTTTGAAAAAGCCCGTTAAAACTAGGGAAAACAATTTATTAGTAGAAGATCATAATTACAACAGTGAGTTAATAACAATGGCTTGTGTCGCGGCTAATCCAGGCATTTCAACTCGAGAAATAGAAGCACAGGTTGGTGTATCTAAATCAAAAACATCGCGAATTTTAAGAAGGCACAAGTTTCACCCCTACAAGTTGCGTATTGTCCAAACTTTACGACCAGAAGATTATAATCGCAGAGTAGCATTTTGTAGGTGATTTATCCGCGAGAGTACTAGAAATAATAGTTTTACGAGTCGAGTATTATGGACAGATGAGTCTTACTTTTCTAACTGCGGAGTATTTAATCGACACAATGAACACTACTGGTCACAGGAAAATCCACATGTTTTAGTTCCACGTCGAAATCAAGTTCGATTCGGATTTAATATATTTTGCGGCATAATGGGAAGTCATTTAATTGGACCTGTTATCTTCAATGGAACTTTAACTGCTCAACGTTATTTAGAAATTCTCCAAATATCCTTAGAAGAGTTCATAGATGATCTACCTTTGGCAGACAGAAATGGGTTATGGTACCAACAAGATGGCTGCCCAGCCCACAATTCAAGAAACGTGGTAGATTAATTCACCGATTTGACAATAAGGTTATTGCCACCAATACTAATGTTCGATGGCCAGCCAGATACGCTGATCTAACGCCTCTTGACTTTTTTCTGTGGGGTACGTTAAAGAATAAAGTATATGGAAGTAATTACAGCTACAATAATGTTCAGGAACTGCGCGAAGCAGTGCAAGAAGCGTGTGCTAGTATTAATCGAAATACGTTGCGTAAAGTAACCGGAAGTGTCGTCAAACGGTGACAACTATGTTTAACTAACAATGGTCAGCATTTTGAACACTTCATGTGATTATTAGGATTAAGTTTTCTTTTTTTAAATGAATTTTGTTTGTTTGTTTGGATCCATGTAAGCCTACTTGATTAAAATGTAAAAACAATTAATTTTACTAGTATTTTTTATTCAATCGTACGTTATCTTACATCGTTGAAAAGAGAATTAGAAACTCTATTCAGTAACCTAAAAATCCAATATGGCGCCCGTTTAACTTAAGGAAGTTGATACGAGTACCTCAAAAGCAGCCATCTTGAATTTTTGTTCGACGCCAATTTTAAATTGGTCTCATCGAAAACAGCGACTTTTATATAAAACTTTTTTTCGTATCTCTTATATTTACAAAGATATTTGACATACAAGAAAATGACAGTTTTTAGTTTTTTTTTAATAACTTTTGACTGGTTCGACATTTTGAACTTTTTCAAAGAGATTCTAAATCAGCATATAAAACTGAAAAACATTTCCCGTTTAACCAAATCTCCAACTTCAATAATAAGAAAGTTACCCATGCAATCCCACTCGATCTGGGACACACTGTATACCTGTCAATTAACTTTTCCAGCGTCTTCAGAATAAATGACGTCAGACTTATTGATCGGTAAGATTTAGCCTGGGCAAAGCTTTCCTTTCCCGGCTTTGGTATAAATACCAATCTTACTTTTCTCCAGTTTTCCAGACTTGCCCTTAGCATCGCACATAGACGGGTGGATATTTTACCCTAGCCCTGAGCGAGTAGAGCTGGGTAGATCCCGTCTCTACCTGGAGCTTTAAATGGTTCAAAACTATGTAGTGTCCATTTAAGTTTAGTTGATGTGTTGTCTTCCAGTTCTCTTGTGTGGTCCTGCGTAGAAGTATTTCTACACCGTGATTACTGGTGTTATCTCTCTGTAATAGTATACTGCCTGGGAAATGTGTCTGTAGTAAAACTGCCAGTGTTTCTTCCCCAGTTTCCGTGTACCATCCTTTTTCAGTGTTCCCACTATGTGCTAACGCTTTTTGGAGTTTTGCACATTCTGGTGTCTTGTTGCCTCCCTTGCAGTACTCCCTCCATGAGGATCGTTTTGCTTTCCTCACTTCGTTGTTGTATCTTGTAAGGACTTCTTTATAAAGTCCTGCTTCTCAAAAATAGTGAAATGAGAAAAAATAAATTAATATTATTGTTGTAGTTTCTCTAGAATGATTTTCGACAACAGCTTATGGGTCGAGTGATGTCACGGTAGTTATCAAGATCGGTTTTCGCTCCCTTCTTAAATATTGGTATAGTTACACTGACTTTCCATTCTTGCGGTGTGTTCCCAAACTTTAATACATATAAAACTGTATAGTTTTTCTAGCACCTCAAAAATAATTTAGACACATTTGTTTAATTTGCACGTTTACAAATAATCTTTTTTTTTAATTTTAAATATTTATTCCTATTTTTCAAATTTTAAATTGTGTCGATTGGTTTATTGTTTGTTTTTGCATTTTAAAATAATCAATATTTAAGCTGCTCGTGCTATAGCTTTCAAAAATTGTGGGCCTTGTAAATGCATATTGAAGAAACAATATAATTCTCCCTCTCTGTCCCTAGTGCCGCTGAGAGTGTAAACGAATTGCTAGACGTAATGGCTCACGTGCTATGTGATTTTAATAATTTGATCAATTAAATAACGTAACAACCGTGTATGTTTTAGTTTGGAATAAAATGTTGTCATTAGATGATATTTTATCTACGTGGGAATATTTAAACTAGTCGTTTCCCGTTCAGTAATTTGTGACCTGAACGTATTTTTTAGACTTGTAAACAAAATGAGATTTACAAAACGTAAATGACCTTCATGTAGGAATTCTTAAATTTGAAATCGCATTTAAAATTGTTACGAAGCATTCAATATGCCTACCACGGCATTTCTGTTAAAATTGATAACATCGATATAATTTCATAACAATAATACATAGCGTTTCGCAAAAGCGTCAATAATTTTATCGAATTAGATATTACTATATCTAAACATTTTCTACTATTTTATGTCCAATAGCTTACATACCTATTTATAATTAAAAATATATTTCATCAAGAAAAAGATCCCAGAGATATCAACAATAAATTGTTTTCAATCGTTTATTGTGCAATTTAGAAAACTAACATTGAGCCCATTTTCAAATATTCCCAGAAAGTGACAGAAATATAATAAATATTTAAGAACGCCAGAAGAAAAATAAGATCCAGATGTCATTTCTTTGAGCTACGGCGACGAAAACGTTACACTAAGCAAATTACTGTGATTATAGTGCGATATTTGCATTCTGGCTTTATTTACTTGTTACTGCGACCTGTACTTGAGTTGATCTTTTCTCTCAGATTATTTTGTGCTACTTGAGTTTACGAATTCTCGTTTTGAATTCCTGGATACACTTGTCGTTATTTGATAAAAATTCGTTGGCGCTCTTTTTGAGTATATTTAAAGAACTGTACACGCCGTCTCCAAAACAAGCTAGTTTCGGCCGGCAGTTGTATCCAAGTAATTACAAGGTTGTGTATTTCTTTTGAGAGAATAGCCAAGGGGATTTCCTATGACAACAAGGAATTTATGGCTCCCAATGTGGTGGCTTGTTTTTTGTAAATGTGCCTCGGTACTTGTTAGAAATGTTGATTGACTAAATTGGTGCAGTAACAAGACCTGTACGATATCTTTTAGCCAGTATTTTTATATGATGCATTTTTTGTTTTTAATGTTTTGTTATTTGTGCATACTAGTTTAAGTAGTACAGAATGCATGCGTAGTTGGAAAATCTTTAAGTGCGATACAAGATTTAGATTTCGGGAGTTGATTTCAGTAACGTTTTATTGTAGAAGTAACTTTTGTGAGCTCGTTCCGTATCGTTCGCGTGTACTAGCATTGTGCCTTATCCCAGTTTGTAGTAGTCACGTTTTTGTCACGTTTAGATATTTGGTTGTGGAGGTTTTTTACCTCCCTTGTAGATTTGTATTGTTAATGACCGCTAATTATTGATTTACTGTGTGATTGCCTTGGTGAATGTTCTGCGAGATCAGCTTCAGATGTGGCCGTTGGTAGCCAGCTTTTGTGCACATTTTGCAATGTGTTTATGTGTTATTTAAGCTCTTTTGGAGCCCTTCTTCGTTGTTTTTTCCTTTTGTTCCGTTTGAGTGATTGATTGGTCACATTGTGAGTTTAGGCAGTACGATGGGATTTGTTGCGAGAGAGCGAGAGTATGCTTTGGTGAGTGGAATTTCTGAATGGTTTCGTTTCGATTGCTTGCGCGTTTCTGAGGTTTTGCGGATTTAGTATGCTTGCGTTTTTTTTTGTTTTGTCGTGTGAGCATGTTGGTTTGAAGTGGATGTGCTTATGGGGTTTCGTTTTGCAAATTTTTCTCTCAGGCCGTTTCTTAGAACTCTTATCTCTTGGTTACTTTATTTCTTCTCTCTTTCGTTTTTGACAAGGTTCAAGTAAACTTGTTGGATTGATTCTGGTTTTCTTTTGAGACCGGATTCTTTTTTAGGCTCCTTTGGGATGCTGTCGTAACGTTCTCCGCTTTAGGCGGATTTAGCCGTTTCACGCCACTTGTCGTTTCCGCCAGCTGTGTGTGTATTTTTTAGATTATGCTCTTGCGAATGGCCACATGGAAACATACAGCTTTATGTGCACTTCTGGTTTGTTTTACGTGTACTAGTATTGCAAAAGAAATATGTCTATGCCCCTCCTAGCAATTGGATGCTGAATTTGCATTCAGAAAGCGTTCAATAGGTGTATTTACGACTTCTTCGGACTTTTCCTTGCATTTTAACATATTTTATCCATATTCATAGCACCAATCAGTGACAATATGAACGATTTACTATAGCTGGCTGCCAAATTAGCACTCTGGAATTTTTATAGAGTGGGTATTTTTCAGATTATGCTCTTGCGAATGGCCACATGGAAACATAAAGCTTTATGTGCACTTCTGGTGTGGTTTACGTCTACTAGTATTGCAAAATAAATATCTCTATGACCTTCCTAGCAATTGGATGCTGAATTTGCATTAAGATAGTGTTCAAAAGTGCATTTGCGACTTCTGCGGACTTTTCATTGCATTTTAACATATTTTATCCGTATTCATAGCACCAATCAGTGACAATAATAATAATAATAATAATACTAATAATAATACCACATTTATTTACAGAATATAGATCCATATGAAAAAAAAATGAACGATTTACTACAGCTGGCTACCGAAGTAGCACTCTGGAATTTTTATAGTGTTTACTTTTTAGATTATGCTCTTGCAAATGGCTACATAGAAACATAAAGCTGTATGTGCACTTCTGGTGTGTTTTACGTGTACTAGTATTGCAAAATAAATATCTCTATGCCCCTCCTAGCAATTGGATGCTGAATTTGCACTAAGATAGCGTTCAATAAGTGCATTTGCGACTTCAGCAAACTTTTCATTGCATTTTAACATATTTTATCCGAATTCATAACACCCGTCAGGGACCATATGAACGATTTACTGCAGCTGGCTGCCGAAATAGCACTCTGGGATCTTTATAGACTGTTTATTTTTCAGATTATGTTCCTGCAAATGCCACATGGAAACATAAAGCTTTATGTGCACTTCTGGTGTTGTTTTACGTGTACTCGTATTGCAAAAGAAATATCAGATGCCCCTCCTAACTATTGGATGCTGAATTTGCATTAAGATAGCGTTTAATAAGTGCATTTGCAACTTCAGCCGAATTTTCATTGCATTTTAACATATTTTATTCATATTCTTGGCACCCATCAGTGACAATATAGACGATTTACTACAGCTGGCTGCCGAAATAATACTCTGGGAATTTAATCCAGGGTGTATTGTTCAGATTATGCACTTGCGAATGGCCACATAGAAACATAAAGCTTTATGTGCACTTCTGGTGTTTTGCGTGTACTAGTAAGACTAGTATAGCAAAAGAAATATCGTTATGCTCCTCCTAGCAATTGGATGCTGTATTTGCATTAAGATAGCGTTTAATAAGTGCATTTACGACTTCAGCGATCGTTTCATTGCATTTTATTATATTTTATCCCTATTCATGGCACCCATGAGTGACAATATGAAAGATTTTACTATAGCTGGCTGCCGAAATAGCACTCTGGAATTTTTATCCAGTGTGTGTATTTTTCACATTATGCACTTGCTAATGGCCACATGGAAACATAAAGCTTTATGTGCACTTCTGGTGTATTTTGCGTGTACTAGTATAGCAAGTGAAATATCTTTATGCCCTCCTAGCAATTGGTTGCTAAATTTGCATAAAGATAGTGTTTAATAGGTGCATTTGCGACTTCAGCGAAATTTTCATTGCATTTTATCATCTTTTATCCGTATTCATGGCACCCATCAATGACAATATGAACGACTTACTACAGCTGGCTGCTGAAATAGTACTCTGGGATTTTTATCCAGTGTGTATTTTGCACATTATGCACTTGCGAAATTGCATTTTATTATATTTTATCCGTATTCATGGCACCAATATGTGACAATATGAACGACTTACTACAGCTGGCTGCCAAAATAGCACTCTGGGATTTTTATCCAGTGTGTATTTTTCACATTATGCACCTGAGAAATTGCATTTTATTATGTTTTATCCGTATTTGTGGCGCCCATCAGTGTCAATATTAACGATTTACTACAGCTGGCTTCCGAAATAGCACTCTGGGATTTTTATCCAGTGTGTATTTTTGTATTCATGGCAACCATCAGTGACAATATGAACGGTTTACTACAGCTGGCTACCGAAATAGCACTCTGGTATTTTTATCCAGCGTGTATTTTTCAGATTATGCACTTGCGAATGACCAAATGGAAACATAAAGCTTTATGTGCACTTCTGGTGTGTTTTGCGTGTACTAGTATAGCATAAAAAATATCTTTATGCCCCTCCTAGCAATTGGATGATGAATTTGCATTAAGATGGCGTTTAATAAGTGCATTTGTAACTTCAGCGGACTTTTCATTGCATTTTAACATTTATTTGCAAATAAATTTTGCGGTTATCTAGAAAACTAAAAATCTTTTATTACAATCTTTTTGCCTATTACTAGTTATTATTTGACACGAGGAATATATCCCCAAGTTTATAAGTATACGTTGAGAATCACCTTGTATTTTTCAGAATCCATTATGTAATGTTATTATCCTTTATCTAATAGACTTGTCCGTCCGTCCGTCCGGGACGCTGTTTCAGCAGCCAAACCGTAAGAGATAGAGAAAAAAGTTATGAAAGTTATATGTTTGGAATGGCCATTTCAGCTCAGGAACCGAATTTCAGTCACGTGAAACTTCCGGTTTTCGAGAAATCACAAAAAAGACCGTTTTTCAAATAGAACGCCTATTAAATAAAAACTGTTTCAGCAGCCAAACGGAGCTGCGACCCTCTGCGCCTTAAAACCTCGATCGGTTAGGCAACCACTTTGACACCTTCCATGTCTGGGTACAGTTTTTATTTAATACGCGTTCTATTTGAAAAACGGTCTTTTTTGTTTTTTGAAATGAGACATTTGTCTCACTGGACTGCTAGTCACATATAATCTCATAAGAGCATTAATTCTTTCCGGAATTTTTTTTGAGTGCGGCCCAACAACGTCGTATTAATTTGCCCGAGAGAGACGCGAGGGCAAATTAGGACGTTGTTGGAATGCATGAAAAATAATTTCCTGATATGAATTAATGCTCGAATGCAGATTCGGCAAGAAAATCGTAACGACACAAACCCTCAAAGTTAGGTTGGTCTACCTACAAAAAATTTCCAAGAAATTTTGTTGTTGTCTCCGTTACGGCTCGTGAACTAATTTTTCTATTGGTCATTAATGAGTGTCGTACGATTTTCAGTTAAAATCCATCAGTCGACTGTGGGTCACCTTGTACTATACACTAATGTAGTTTTTTATAAATTTCAATTTCCTAGTTTTAGTTATAACTGAATGGTATACCTACAGGTATCTCTTTAATCCTATTTTTGCAAACAAAAATGTCAAAAAGTATTTAAATGTTGTTTGTATCGAATATTTTTTTTCCAAAAGTTCTAGTTCTAAGAATAGGGCGCTACACAGTTTTCAAAAGTTTTGTTATATTAATTGTTGCTGACAAATGTGCACAGATAATTTAATTACTTAATATGCTGTTATACATCTTTATATATGGAATCCAAAGCTAGAGATTTTCAGAAATTAAAATTAAAAAGACTTTGTCCATAAAATTTTAAAATTGCCATAAATTACTTTTTTTCTATAGCAAATGTTAAAGTGTGCTTTAATCGACTCCAAATAAAAGGTCAAGTGTTACTTTAACATCAAGGGTAGATAAAGTAATTTAATTTTCTAACTTTTATTTAAATTAAATATTACAGCGTCGTATTATCCTAGCAATCCAATCTAGCTATTGAGATTTTAAAATGTGATTGACTTTCCTTATTTTCCTTTGAAGTGATTAAAGTTCTTGCTATAGAAAAAAAAATTATTATACACGACGATAGTTATTACTATCCACTCTTGAATTATTAACGTCTCGACTTCTTCTCGACGTTAAACGATTCACTTGTGGATAAAATTTAACTTTATCGTCTTGTATAATAAATTACTATTTTAATGTGGTCGTTTATTTTTAATTTAATTTAAATACAGGTCTATGTACTTTCGTTTTATATAATTTTAATTCTAAATTTCGATATAAAAGTGTTGTAATTATTAAAATAAAAATGTTAAGATTTTTACAGTACTTTTAGCCAGAATTACATCATCTATATAGCTCAATTTAATAAAAAATTAAATAAATTTGTTATTTTTTATTTCGAAAATTTGAAATTTGAAATTTGGTAAGTTTGTACTTAAAGCTATTTTACTGTGAAAATTTTACAACGTAAGGTTTTATACAGGGTATTATAGAAAACCGCGTATTTTTACAAAATTGTAACCAGTGTTAGAGCTCACCAAACTGAATAACTTTTCTATTTGTAATTGTTTTAATCGTATATATTTTCAATCAATTATTTTGCGTAAAACATTTGTAATACGATTATCAGTTAACACAAAAACAAACCGCCAATAACTTACCTACCTACTTCATTTAATAAGGTTGCTTACTGATTAGACGTCAACTAAAACTTTTATCAGTACCTATGCAGTTTTTGTTGGGTTGTGTTTCTTGTGCTTTGTACCATTTGAATATTATGCCATGGGCAACTCAATTTTGGGGGTGTTTTCGAAAAAATTACAAATGAAAAAGTTATTCCGTTCGATGAGATTTCTGTGTGGTTATCTTAACGATACGAGTTTGATTGCCAAAACGAGGCGGTAAGCCGAGCTTTGTGGAAATAAAACGAGTCTCGTTAACTGCCACACTCAGTGCGATGTTGAAGCTCTTAACGATACTAAAATTAATTTGATTAATAGTCCATAACAACACCGATGAAGATAAAATTTATTACGTGGACTTTCATAACACCCTGTATACATTTCTAATGTGTAAGTTTGACACCTGTATAATTTTCTAAATCTGACTCGCCGCTCTTTGGTTCTGTAGAGAGAAATGAGTAGGTCCTTTTTGCCCAACTTACGGAGGATTGCCAGATGTCTGATTTTTCACCGAACGGTTTGGTTTTTGAAGTATCTGTTCGGTTTAGAAAAACTAGGAAAAACGGACAGATGCCTTATTATATTCGTATTACTTTGTAATTTTCATTTCATTTCAAAATAAATCTGTAAAAAAATTCTCGCCGGTTTTTTCTTCCGATACGTCTGGCAACCCTGCGAGACCGAGTAGTTCAATAAGGCAAAGAATGATAATGATTTTATATGACGTCGTTGTGCAATTAGGTAATTAGGTATTGTTTTGTGGTTGTTAATTCCCAAGGTATTTATTAGTATGGGTGTTTTATGCAATTATTGTTGATATTAGGCATTTCCGAATGTTAAACCGTGAGATATTTACCATTTAGCAATCATTAGTCAGGTGATGTCGGTACAGAAGTTTGAGTAAATATTCAAAACGTACATGCTATACTCCATCCCTATATTTGTAACGTAACCTAAAATATGCTGTTTGTTCATTTACTAACGTAATTCGTTTGTCACAAACTTGCTAATCGGGTGCATTACATACACTAAGAAATGTAACCTAAAATTGCAGTTTACATAACTTCACTTTAGATCAAACACTATGATTAATACTGAACCAAATTAATAGTACAATATACGAAAATAAGCAGAAAGATTCAAGGAAGGTCACTACCATATTTAAAATTTAGTTTATAAATCACGGTTTTGATTAAAATAAAGGAAATAAAGAGCATTATCACGTTTAAAAATGCACTTTATTTATTCTGCTTATTTTCGTATATTGTAGTTTTAATTTGTTTCAGTATTTATCGTAGTGTTTGATCGCAAGTGAACTGTAATTTTAGGTTACATTTCTTGAGAGTGGATCGCCACCTTAACTGTCAGTTTGACAAAACCTTTAAAGATGAACAGAAAGTGTTTTACTTTCTGTGTCTCGTATCGAATGAACGCATAGAAAGTGTTTGTAGCAGCATTTCCATAAGAACTATCTTTACAAATATAAAATGTAACATTTTCTAAGCCTCCAAACGTTATTATAAAAATCTTACTTTCCATTAGTGAGTAGGAAATAGCATTTATAATATGAGTATTCTCTTCTTTCAGAACCACATCAAAAGTGCCAGTGTAGAATCGGTCATGATATCGACAAGGTGACTTGCCTACTTCCACAGATTTACATCATTGGCTTCAGGTATGCTTATTTTGTTACGTGAATATCGTGAATATGGGAAATGGTCGTTAACGGTCATAAAATACTTCATTCACTCAAAAATATGTGCACTAACTTTTATGTTAATTTTGAATTTTCTAATGTTTCGAAACCATTTAACTGTGATTCTTGAAAAAAACTGGTTAATTTCTTAGATTATTTTTTAAACAGTCCTATCAGCCAATAGTAATGAGAAATAAATTCAAATCGACCAATAGCATCAAAATTACACTGACTATTTGCTAGTAGCATCAAAATTACACTGACTATTTGCTAGTAGCAAATTACAGCGACTATTTTTCACAAACCATTCAAATCGTTCTTCTGCTGTAACACAACTAGCTAAAAGTGGAGTAGGTGAGCAGGAGTTGTTAAAAATAACAGGACACTCATCTGGAAGCTCCATCAAACCCAATCTACAACTTGAACTGTTTAAAAAATAATCACGCCGAATTACATTCGTGGTAATAATTTTTCTTATAATTTTAACTAGATTAGCACTCATCTTTGTTGCTATTAAGAAATCTAGTTAAAATTATCAAAAAATTATCACCACTTATGTAATTACTGTTGAATATTACCGTACATACTCAAAAGACAATAGCATGGGACTATCTGAGTTTCTTTGGAGATAATTGATTTCAGTTAACTATTCAATTAATCTGTCAACTGTTTAAAACTGACCAATGAAAATCCAGATTTTGATAGTTCTTGACCATTCAAAATATAATGACTGATTTATTTATATCACGGCCTCCTGGATTAGTGCGAGACTAACGTCTCTACGCGGCCCGCCGCATTTTTAGTTCAAGGCGGTTTTTATAGTTTGTAGAGGCGCTACAGTACGTTGCGCTTGTGCCTTTGGTTACATACGTCCACGGCCTCCTGGATTAATATTAATCTAGAAAGCCTACGTTACAGATAATTTATCAAAAACCCAACAGATAGCGCCAAAGTACGTTGGTCTCAGAATCACAAAAATTATGCAAATGTGGCGGGCCGCGTAGAGACGTCAGTCACGTACTAATCCAGGAGGCCGTGATTTATATCTTTCTTTAACAAATGTGTTTATTAAATAAAAATAAATTTTTGTTTTCTGTTGCTATAGAAATGATGTAGCATGATCTAGATTCACTAAAAAATAACTTGAAAATTTTGTTTTGTGCGTTGAATAGACCCTCGAATACCATTCTTAGTCAAAGTTACATAGATTATTTTTGCAGTAATATCACCACTCGTGTACATTGCGCTTGTGATTGTATTACCGCCACAAAAATAGTCGACTTAACTTGGACTACTCATGGTGATTATTTTATGCTAGTGCAATTTCAGCAATACTTTGTGTAATGTGAACGTTACAGAATTTTCGTTTCTTGACGAAACAGTATGTAGGGCGATATTCTTTACTGAATATCTCACATGCACTGAGTATTCCCAAATAATTTTTTCCTGTTAATCACTCGTACGTTTTGTAAAATCATTTATGAGCTCGAAAAAATTGTACTATTTGGTGCACTATAGATATTAAGGTGGTAATTAACTTGTTTTTTTAACTATTGGATAATTATTACTGATTACTTATTGATTGGATGCTGCATATATTTATGCCTACGTATTTCCTTCTTTGCAAATGATTTTTACCTCTTAGCTGACAGTGTAATTTTTCTTAAAAAGAAATATAACAACTTATAACAATAAACTCTTGAAATATATATTATAGTTACGATTTATTGAAACAATAACATGTTGTTATCTTGTGTTTTGTATCCCTTAGGTATCCAAGAAATATTAAAGAGTATTTGTTTATGTAATAACCGTTTTGATGTGAATAAATAAGGTTTTATTACTATTTTAACAGCCCACCAACAATTAAAATAAAAAACTTGTACAATAAAATAGAGCATGAAGCAGAATCATTACTGTAATAATATTGTACGGCACTTTCATGAAACCTGTTAGTATAAAATTTGTAATTATTTCTGAAACATCACGCTTTAGAAATAGAAATACTAACAGCTTGTTTAGATTTTTAAAACCAAATTTTAGAGTTTTTTACTTTTTATTCAACAATAAACTTGTGTTAACAATCAGTTTATTATTTTATTAATTATCTGTATTTCTAGACAATTTTTCTATTCGAGCTACACCTCTCTTAGGCGGTATTTCTTTTTAACCCATCAGTGTCTGCTCGCGAGAGATTTCTATTTATACGAGAGGAATGTGCATAAACAACACCATTTCGAGATATTGCGAGGAATAATTACATATAAAAAAAGAACTATTTAACACAGCAGTAATTATAAAATGTTACGATGCATGTAAAACAAGCGAACACTCCTAATATTCGGACATGTTTTTAATTACAGAGTGTACTAATTGGGAATCTTTAATACGCCATTTTTGATGTTTTTCATCTTTGTAATCTCTCTTGTGTGGACACTTAAAACTGCTGATTTAGTTAAAGGGATTAGAGACCTGCACGGGTCCAATATATAGGACCCGCATCTGACCTGCGAACCGCAATTTACACATGTTGTATACCCACGACCTGTCATTTCAAATCCGGACTTGACCTGCAAATTTTGCACTTTAAAGCCACACTTAACCCAAAATTTCGAATATTAGACCAGCACGGACCTGCAACTTGTTTCAGATAGATACATAAACAGAAGGAAGAAAGTTTTGTTCACACTTCGACGCTTAAATTTTTATTAGGTATAATTCTTTTTTACATAAACAAAATTTATGTTGAAGAAATGAAGCTGTATCCGCCACCCGACCCGTAATTTCAAATCCGCATCCGACTCGATACCCGCAATATTGATATAAATACTACCTGCAACTTGACCTGCAATGCAGGTAACCCCTCTTACTTACAACTCCGCTATGGATTGCAGCTGGCTCTCATAAAGGGCAGAAGTAGTGGTGCTAGCAAATATTCAATTTTTAACTACCAAACTATAGTTCGCGCGGCGATCGTTTTCACCAATCCACTTCGAAGAATTTAGCTGTTCACTTGCGAAAATAAAGATGCAGAGGTTTGGGGTTTTATGATCGACCCCAAGTTGAACGTACTTACCTGTTATATGAATCGAAAGTAAAAATTAGAATTCAAAGCACGTTCTCTGTTTAGGTGAAAACCTTAAATATCTATTATTTGACCCTTACAACCAGATGTGACAGAATTCGTCGGCTACCCCACAAATTTGTATCCTGTATAATCTAATGCATTTAAGTACGCGCTATCTGTGATATTATGGCTGAACTTTCGGAGTATAAGCAGGTAGCCATTTTCATAGCTGAATAAGAAAAATGAGCTTTGTGAAGTCAAAATTATTGCAAGTACTTCATTTAAAATTTGGAATTACGTTTTCAAATACTGTCTTAAGGGAATCAAGTAAAAAGTATCTATTTACTATTCGACAGAAAAAAATAAAATCATTTTTGCAGTGCTTTAACAGAAAATCACATTCTGATAATCAACATTTAGTCAGAATGCATGATTTGATCGTTTAAAAATAGACCTGCATTTTTCGCCTGCTGCCATCTGTAAGTCAATATCGCAGTGGGCGTGCTCTTAAGCAAATAACAATCTACATTCGGACATGAAACATGAGAAATATCTGATTCAGAGTTTAAGGCCAATTTTGAAGATGTGATACGTAAGAATACCAAGTAAATAATATTTATCCATAACATTTTAGTAGCCCTTTGTAGTAGTGGTCAAGATTTGATTTGGTTTTGGCATTGTTGATTTGGTAGTGGGCCTAGGATCGCGAAAAATGTGCTGTCCGGGGTTTAGAAACACACTTTAAAATAGGTAAAACACAAGCGGCAGATATTGTAAAACGTAAAAATTAAGGAAAGCAAAAGTAGGAGACTGGTGATAATATTGATCAAAAACGTGTTTTAAAAAAGGTCGTAATGTGGACAACATGTGGTTTATATGGCTTTTAAAGACCCTTAATTAGAAGCAAGGCGAAAGAAATAGCCAGGCAAGTGGGGTATGTAAATTTTAAAGTGTCAACGAGTTGATTGAGCAAATTTACAATTTTGAAAATTTCAATAAATATCTCAATAAACATGTGTTAGATGTCAGTTTATTATTTATATGCGTTTTGAAAACAATTTCTGTGGGAGGACGCCTCTATTGAGCGAAAAAATTGTTTGTAACCGAGTTTTTAGTGTGAAAGCTTGTCAGAGTACAGAATTTCTCATTATATCGCCTGAATACATCATAGCAAAATAATCTGAAATTTTGACAACTAAACTATCACCTGTAGTAGCCTTGAAAAGAGAATAACCCAACAAAGTTGACTGGAATAAACTTGTGAACATAATATCTACACCAAATCTGAGGCAAACTCCCGAAAATATGCTCTTCACCAAATTTCGAAAGTTTTCAAATTCCACAACTCGGGTCAGTTATAAAAGTCAAGGACTCAATGAATAGTATATCAACATTTTGTATCATCCGGCTACAAAGGGTGTAGAAGAAACTTTTAATGATTCAGGTTCTAAAGTTGATTATTGCTTTCCCATCCCTTACAAAAAAAAAAAAAATAGATTATATCTATTACATCTTGCATATTAACACAATATATTTATACTAGCAGTCCAGTGAGACAAATGTCTCATTTAATAAAACAAAAAAGACCGTTTTGCAAATAGAACGCGTATTCACCACACGTACGTATATGACGTCATTGTTGGTAGCAAACTACCAGTCGCATTCGCCTTGATAAAATTTGCCTAGAATCTAACCTAAAAAGTTAGGATTAGGATAATTAGTGTTAGAGACTGAAATTTGGTTCCTGACCTGACATGAGCATTCCAAACATATAACTTTCATAACTTTTTTCTCTATCTCTTACGGTTTGGCTGCTGAAACAGCGTCCTGGACGGACAGACAAGTCTATTAAATAAAGGATATAATTACCAAAGTTTATTTTATTGCACCTAGGTGCAGAACACCTGTATGTGTACTTTTATCCGATGTATTTTACAATAAACATTATAACTAACTATAGTCTGCTTATCAACAATAATCGCTGTTACAATATTAGCAGATAACAATATGATACATAATACAAATGCAGTACGATCTACATGTTTTTTATAAACTCGGAGTAATTGATAAATATGTATACTTTGCTAAGTGATGTAAACTTTTTGATATTTTTTTCGAGTTTGTATGTATTGTGGGAGTAAATTGTAGAACTTTGGTGCCAAGTGATTTAGAAATCTTTGATTTGTTTTTATGACTTATTGGTGTTTTTGTTTTACTTCTTGTTTCATAATTATGACAAATGAAATTTTTTATTCTATTGTTTTTGTGAGTGAATGTGCATATGCTTATTATATACAGTGATCGTACATTATAGACCTCCACATCGTATAGAAGATTGGTTCGATAGTATTTGTTCGCTTTGTTTCTAATTTTTAATATAGTATTTTGAATTACATTCAACCTAACCAATGCATTACTGTACAGGCCACTCCACACCAGTATAAGTCCTCGTAGTTTCTTAGTTAAGTATGTTACTTGATCGTCCCATTTTAAATGTTTGTCTATAATTATGCCTAAATATTTTATGTTAGTAGTTTCTTTAATTGTGTCCTTTAGATTGTCAATTTTTATGGTATTAAAATTAGGACGATTTGCAGATGTGATAGAGAAGGCTATAAATTTTGTCTTTGTAATGTTTAATGATAACTTAAGTGTATCTAGGAGATTTTTACCTTTTTTACTTCTCTTTGTACAATTTCTCTAGTTTCTTGCCAGGTTATTCCATAAAATATCAATACTGTGTCATCCGCATATTATAAGATTCTATTCTGTATGTTAAGATCACTTAAAGCATTAATATATATGTTAAATAGTATTGCCCCGAGGACTGTACCTTGGGGAACACCAATTTTTATGGTTTTGGGGTAGTGATGTAAAAAAACCCGTTTTTTTTAAATCGAATAAAAAACCTAGAAAAAAAAACTGAAAAAAACGGTTTTTTTATTCATTTTTGTAATTGGCGGCACGTTTTGGTAGGTATGGTTGGCGGCATGTAAGCAAACGACAAAGTTTAAACTTATTTTGGTTTTACATGCACTTTAAAGTTCAAGAAAACTACATCACAGACTACACAAATGTTTAATAAATAACAGTAACATTTTATACCTACTGCCTACTCGTATTACGTATTACTCACAGAACAGGAAAGCATATGCGTGTGTCTATGAGAGCACCCCCGCCCCACCCCTACTATTGGAAGTTGCTTTAAGCTGGACCCAGCTCTGCAACTGTCGACCTGATCGACGAATCAAGTTACGTTAGCGATTCATCAGGGTCATCAGACAGTGACATGGGCGACGTAAGCTGCATGGATACTGACTCCGAGTCAGTTGAGGAGGCAGCCATGTCTGTTAGCGAGTAATTTCTGCATTATTATAATTTCTACAGGGTGTTAGGGAAGTCGACGGAAAAATTTCTAGGGGTCAATCCTTGGCCCAAGATATGATGATTTAACTCAACTTACCTATATACAAAGTTGCTTAGTTTAGCCGCTAGAGGGCTTTAAAGATTATTAATAATAATAATGGTGAGGCACTAACATCCCATGAAGGAGCTTGGCCTGCAAGGCGGAAGGTCAGAGCTTCTGTTTCCTCACTCTCACACCCGGCCGTCGCGTGTCAAATTCATGACACATGGTGATGTGGTGAGCATCAAGCATTAGACAACCGCATTGTTACCCATTATTCCTTCGAACTCAGGTTCCCAATTATTTAAAGCGACTAGCTTTTTTAAATGTTTTAACCCCCTGTATAATCACTACCATTTTTTTTCTGGATAGTTACTTTAATTTAGAAGCTATTCACTCTCTAAAAGATGTTAGTTGGGTAAACGGTTTAGCCACAAAAAATATTTTCTAAATCCCTACAAGCCTTGTGTTAAGTTAAAATTACTGATTCAGGCTTGTAGGGATTTAGAAAATATTTTGTTGTGGCTAAACCGTTGACCCAACTAAAATTTTTTAAGAGAGGAAATAGCTTATACATCAAAGTAGCTATCCACAAAAAAGTGTTTATACAGGGGGTTAAAAAAATATGGATGGATAATTAATTTTGACAACGTTTTTAAACACCCTGTAATTTTCGAAATTAGGGTTTATTCCACAAAAAGCTTAAGTTTACTGGTAAAAAAGCATGGCCAATAAATGAATAAAATCCATCAAAGATTTTTCGACTTATTTAAAAAAATTAAAAAAGCTAATCTTCTTTAAAGCCCTCTAGTGGCTAAACTAAGCAACTTTGTATATAGGTAAGTTGAGTTAAATCATCATATTTTGGGCCAAGGATTCCCCCTAGAAATTTTTCCGTCGACTTCCCAAACACCCTGTATATCCACTTTGGCTATTTTTCTTTAGAAATATTTGCTTTTTTTGTTATTATAAATTCTATAATTCACTTTACCTACCAAATGTATTATTTTTATTTAAAAATATCTGTTTTTTGGTTTTCCAAACAAATTACTTGTTATTCACTACACTTTAATTCTGAAAAAACGTAGGTTTAAAAAAAAACGAACGGTTTTTTTTGCATCATTATTTTGGGGTCACTGTGTTTCTGATCCTGGCATACTTCACCCTGTGTGATAGGTATGATTTGAAAATATTTAAGACTATGCCTCTTATGCCATATCTGTCTAGTATACTAAGCAGTTTGTCTTGTGGAACCGTGTCAAACGCTTTGGCTAAGTCTAGAAAGACGGCGATACATTTCTGGTTATTATTTAGATTATCCGTAATCTCTTTCGTAAGTTGAAACATTGCATCACTTGTGCTAACCCCTGCTATAAAACCAAATTGGTTATGTGACAGTAAATTATTTGTATTACAGAAGCCTATAAGTCGTTCTTTCAGTGCTTTCTCAAATATCTTTGCTATATTGTTAATTAAACTAATCGATCTAAAATTACTGATTTCTTTTTTACTTCTGGCTTTATGTATTAGTATTATTATTGATGTCTTAAAATGATCAGGTACTCTTAGGGTTGTAAGCAAATTTTTCTGACAATGTCATGTCACAGAAAAAACGAAAATGACGCTCATGTCATTTATTTTTATGACACCCTTGTCATTTATTGACTGTCAAAAAAATATGTGACCGTCATTAAAATATATGACAGTCACAATAATATCAGCTGACTTTTATTTACTGCTTCAGGGTTCAGACAAGCTAGAAAAATTGACCATAAATGACAAAAATGACATATAAATGACGGTCACATGCCACATAAAAAAAATGACAGTCATTTTACAACCCTAGGTACTCTTCCAGTTTCAAATATTATATTTATGATATGCCGTAGTGAATTTAGTATGTATTGATGATTATTTTTAATTATTTCCGTAGTGATACCATCTTTTCCAGGGGAGTTGCAATTTTTTAAACTAGTGATATGTTTTATTAACTCATTCTTATGTATTGGCTCTAATTACATTGATGAATTACATGAAAACAGTATTTTGTGTGGTTCGTTAGGTTGCATATTTTTTTGCATTTCTTGAGCAATATTTGAAAAGTAATTATTACAATAGTTCCCCATCTCTTTACCATCATTGAAGGGTTCTTTATTTCCATTTACTATCTGTATGTCGTTATTGTTATTACAATTGTTTTCATTTGTAGCCTGTGATATGATTACATAAATTTTGAAAAGATTTTTGTAATTAATAATTTTATTTTTGTAATAATTATTTTTGGTATTGGTTATAATTTTGTTTAAGTTATTTATGTAAGTCTTATATTGTATTTCCTTAGTTACATTGTGATTTCTTATTAAGTTTTTTTTTCATTTTGTCACGATGTTTAATTGTGTAAATATTCCTAATGTAATCCAAGGTTTTTAATTTTTTTTATACACTTATTTGTTGATACAATTTTTGACTTTTCTATTATTAATAGTAACTCATCTACAAAAATGTTTGTTGCTAGCTTTGGGTCATTAGTGTGTAACACATTTTGCCAGTCTGTTTGAGATAAAATTTGATTTAATTTTTTGTAGTCTCTTTTGGTGGTAGTCATTCTCAAGTTTTTATTAATTGTTTGTTACAGCTGTATTATTTAATAAATTGTAGTTGGTCTTATATTTGATGTTGGCTGCCTCACAGTTGGGGCATTTTATTATTGTTTTGGGACAGTCTTGTTTTTCGTGCTGTCCTGAGCAGTACACGCATGTCTTTTTATTTCTACAGTTATTCCTTTTATGGTAGTATCATTGACAGTTATTGCATCTTGGGATATTTAAATCCTCGTAAACTGGATATCGTTCTCATCCTATAAATATTTTTTTATGTAGCATCAACTTGTAGAAGAGGTCCGAGTTACTTTCTGTGAAAGTAACTGATGTTTTCTTATTAATGTACGTAACTTTCAGATAGTCATTTTCTTGTATAACTTTATTTTGGCACTTCATGGAGTTCTCCATTTCTTCTTCATTTAAATCTTGTCTAAATCCTGGTATTTTTATTCTCGGATTTCTAAGTTTCGTTTGTTCTACGTTGTATCTATCTTTTAATTTTTGTTCTGCATATTCCCTTAAAGTCTCTGTTTCTTCTTTGGTTGGGCATTTTATGATTATGTTTCCAGCTTTTGTTTCTTTTATGTTTTGTACGCTAACATTTAAATTTATTGAGTTGATGTAAGTCTTGTCGCGTTTTTGTCGAATTTTGTTTATTTTTTGGTTTTTTAATAATGCTGGGTAGATTGCTGATCTGTTTGTTACTTGTTATATTTGTATTTCTTGTATTTCCTGAGCTGTTTGCCAAGATATTTGCGCATACTTTCTCCGACCATGCATTCTCTAGGACTAGGTTATGTTTAATTAGTAACTTGTTTTTATCTTCCATTTCTTTATTTAGTTTAGTTAATAATCTGATTTCGGTGTTTTTTGCTTCATTTTCCTTTATTATTGCAGTTTAAACATTAAATTTTGCACGTGGTCTTCATCAAAACAACATAACCCCAGTTCTGGTGTTATTGTTTTTAAGTTTTCTAATCGCCTTGTACAGCTTTTGTGGTATACTTCTTCACATTTAACACATTTTAGGCACTCTACAGTTTTTTTTTTTACAGAATGCACATAATTTTTTCACTTTGTCGGACTTATTTTCACTCGCGTCATTTTCCACGTCTTCATGACCCACCATTTAGCACAACAGTTTTCAACTGCCAAATTTTCATTTGTATTTAGCTTCTCCGCGTATGTGGGCTCCTTTAGCCTCGGAGCGCTCCCCTTTAGATGCACCAATCACCGGCGACTTGGCTGTTATCGCGATCGCGCGTGCACCCAGCTCGGCAACTCTCGCCTCTCTGGGATATCCTCTACGGTTACTAAGTTGGTTTTTCTTTGTTCCTGGGGTTGTTTGCTACTTTAGTTTTTAAACTACTTCAGTCACTACACTTCAGCACTTTCTTTCTGCCACTCTTCTTACTTTAAATTTCATTACACTTTGTTTAAAGCACAGATTTAAACGTAAATTGAGGCCGCACCTGTCTGTTCACCTTGCATTTTTTATTTTATTGATATTATTTATAGTATGATATTCGAAATTTATTGGGGAATCCAAAAGACAGACTTAAGGCTTAATCTGGAATTTACGAAATTAAATGTTCCCATTGTGATTCTAAATATATTTGACAAACACGTAATTTTGGTACTAGGTTTAAAGAGCTCATTTTAGATTGAACAGATTCGAAAAATCTAGTATTGTCCAACATATTTACGAAACGAGTTATAGTATTACCGAAACTGATCTAAAAATTGTAAAGGCGTTAACTTCAACAAAGCAGCTAAAATCTTTTGAAAGTTTGACCATTTTTAAGAATCAAGATAATAAAATTGTGAATAAAAATGGAGGCCCCATACTCCACTTTGATCTTTTTTACGCTCTATTGAAGTTGACATCTGATTGGTCACGTAGGACACGCCCTCCGGGTCAGGTGGTATAAATAGCGTTAGAATGTTTGGGAGTGCTTCTCCACCTTTCCTGGCTTTTCTTCCAGTCTCCACCCCTCCTTTCTCTCACCCATCTCGAGTTTCCCGTTCTTGGCTGAAGAGGGACGGAAGGTCCCTATAGCAGCCCGCCCCCAGTTGGGGGAATTGAAATAACCTTTACCTTTGTCCTTTTTTTGGGAGTGCTGACTTTCATTGGTTTTGTGAAAAGCATTTCTTCGGAGTTCACCTCAGCAAACTTTACTGTTGTAATTTGGTAGAGATATTATCTTATGAGATTTATTGCAGCCAACTTTGACTGGTGAGTCTCTCTTTTCAAGGCAGCTTAGCTGTCGGAATACGTATCTAGTGGTTGTTAAATATTGGTGTGGTTAGGGGTTTTTAATGACTTGTGTCAGAAACATGCAGTAGTTTTTTTTGCATCTCTGCTCAATGCATGCTTGTTACTATATGTAGAGAAATTTAAGATTACAGTACACTTTCTGTAATTAAGTGTTGACAATATTCACGAGATCGTAAATAGCAGTTGACACTGATCCTCACAAGTTTACACAGGGTACGATAGTATACCTACTTGATTTTAATTTGTCTTTTGTCAGAGTGTAAATTTTTCATAATGCCAAAAATACTAACAGAAGCTTTAGTTGGATGTATGTTGATGAATGTAAGGCTGCAAGATCTACAAGATTATTTAACTATTTATCTGCACCAAAATCTCCATGTTCATTTGGTGTTAAATATAAATAGCCGTTGATATTAGGTAACGTTGCACAACTTAAACCGCTGTCTGTCGCTACCTTAATCGACTGACATGACTGTGTAATGACATTTATATCAATAGAAGAACGACTCAAACAATTATCACTCTAATTGAAGTACTTAAAAACTGCATAAGGTTGTAAAGTATATTTTTTCTACTCATGACATTGAAATCAGTCATTCTGACATTGATTCCGGTGGTTGAAATTGCATTTCAACCACTAGAGATTGAAATGCTCGGACTACCGGGATTTCAAACTGTTTGACATACAATTGGTGACAAGAGAAATGTCACTTTGTTTATTTTTTTCTAAAGTGCATTAACTTGTTAAAATAAGTAAAAATTCGTAGAAAAAACAGTATAAGTAACTCGTGGCTGATAAAATTTCAACGTCTCGAGTTACTTATTTCAACTCGCTTCGCTCGTTGAAAAAAACCACTTTCAACGTTGAAATTATATTTCAACCACTTGTCCCATAATATACTATTAAACCTATTGTGATGTAACTTAATATAGTATAATGAAAAATTATTTCCATCTAGTATGGCTATGGAATAGTTCCAAGTTTCTAAATGCAACTATAACTCGCTTAAAAATTCACAAATTAGGAAGTATTCCATAGCCATACTAGATGAAAAGAATTTTTGATCATACTTTATTTATTTGGTCACTTTATTACGGTCATCATATCATTAATGTATTTTACACTTTCTATCTTTTTCATTCCCGTGGATTTTAATAGCTTTTTTAGTCCTCCACCGACATAACTTTGTTTACCAGAAAGTAGTGTTTTTCTACAAGTATTGGCTATTGCATGACCAGGTATCTTTCCCATTATGTTTCTTTTGTACATATCTAAGATGGAGTGTATCAAAATGATAATGCAAATTCAAAACGCATTAATTAATAATCATTAAGAAAAATGCTGACTTCACTTTTTCCAAAAGGGGGCGTGCCCGCGGGGCATATCGATTAGGTTTTTTCACAAGAAAATAACGCCCACGAATTTTTTTGCAATTTTTATATATTTTTTAATAAAGCAACTAAAAATGCATTTTTTTGTCTCCTGAGATTTTTTCGGATCTCGCTTCTCATTCAAGAAACAAATTAAAGCCCATATTTTTGCACGCCCCTGAACCTGTTAAGACAAAAACTAAAATGCTTCAATATCTAAAAACCCCTTACCCGATTTTAGTAAAACTTTGAAGATTTACTGGTGTTATTAATGATCATGTTTTGGCACACTATTATTATTTATTCCAGGGGCGGCTGGGATTTTTTTTTCAACTTTAACACTGTATCTCAGAAACAAAGCATTTCCGGACCCATGTTTATTAGGACTTTTTTGTTTATATTGATGAGATCTATAATTCGGTAAAATACCCAACGTATTTTTAACACCCTGTATATGGATCATATTTACACAATTTGGCAGAGTTATCATGGCTTAATTTGAAGAACAGAAGATTGTTGGGTGTTGCTTGTCTGTATCACAGAAAAATTACTGGAAAGTGTCCTCCTTATTTTTTTAAATACAGGGATCTAATGGAAGAACAGGTGTTGTTCTGCAGTAACTAGTTGTGGTCGCTGAGCCAATTTGATCAGAAAATATATTGACCTTTAAAGCACATAAAGAAAAATAAAGAAAACAACAGAAAATAGAATTAAACCCAAGAATAAATTGCCGTTTCTAAACAGAAGTGTCAAATAAGAATGAACGACCTACGTGCGATAGCTGTCAGATAAAAAACTCATCCTGGACTCACGTTTATATCAAAAACAGCATGTATCCTCAAATTGGCAGGTAGCCACGTTGTCGTAGAAAATGGCAAATATTTGACAAAAAATAGTTCTACTACAACTATGATTGTTACGGGAATTTAAGGAATACGTAATTACAATGTTGTCATAACGACAAGAGGTAAACAACTTTTTATCCACTTTCAAAGTTATGGATAACTTTATCCGCTGTCAAAGTGACAAAAATATCGCGAACTTTCTACATGGAAGTTAAACTATCAATATAACAAAGGAAAAAATTGACTTAAATGTCCATTTATTTCCGAACACGCATATCTTAAAAACCGTTGAATTTACAGGTATGAAGTAACATATTAAATAAGAGCTGATTAAAAGGGCTTTTCAAAAAAACAAAAATATAGAAGGCGTTCTATTTGAAAAAAAATCGAAATGATTAAATTCACAAATGTTGAGCACTCTGTATAGCATTAATACCCTGATCCACCATTTTACACTCAAAAGGTATTTCACGTAAAATGATTTTTTTGGTAACAAATTCTTTCATACGATTGTTTTCTGTTACTACAGCAGCCACCTGTCACCATTTTTTTGCATAAAATCGTTAATATCTCCAAAACAATTGACGTTAGACCCATACAACTAGTGTTTCAATGCACAACTTTTAAGCTACCCAAATATAGGGAATTCCTTTTAAAGAAAAGTAAGTTTAATTCGCCACACTTTGTAACTAGACGTAATTTTGGCCAACTTTACTTTGAGCTCAAGAATAAATTTGGTTATTTTACCACTTGTGGATACCTCTGGTCCAAGGGTTTGTTACAGCTGTAGTAAAATAAGTCGAGCATAAACAGATATTTATTTTCTTTAACTATTGTACAAAATAAAATGTTTCTTAAGATTATTTACAAAAAACAAATAATGATAATTCCTAAATTATAAATTATCCTGGTGTCTTCGGCGATCCGGGCGAAGCTGCACTCGCTGATAGTAGATATGGACGATCCGCCTCTTGTTCTGTGATTCAGATCGCTGTAATTAGATCAACATTTAAATAATTCAACTTCGGCTTGTTTCCGAGTTTTTCCAGATCTTGGGCAGGATTGGACAAAAGCCGAAATGATTCTAGGATAGTTAACGGCGGCTCCAGATCGAGCAAACGAAAACTCTTCGCAGCATTAGTGAAATTAATTTAATTTCATAGCCCGGGCGTGACCTTCCTAGACAAGCGCTCGAATAAATGAACGCTAGCAAAACTAGAATTTCTCTGTTGCTCGCTCGACCTGCTTGGAAATGAAATTCATATACGCGCGGTCTGCGAATTAAACTGAATTTAGGTTATTTTGGGCCTCGGGCTGACGAATCTTCTACGGCGGGCTGTCAGAAGAAATTATTGATTGATAGGGTGGTTTCACGGGCTATTAGACAGGTATCCAGGTCAAGTTTTTAAGCGGCAAGATTTCCCATTGCGCTGGAGGATCAATAGGACAGGATGAGTTAGGATTGCTTCTGCAGTTTTGCTAACGTAGGCAAGGTAGGTTTCTGGTCAGGTAAGGATACGAACTTACATGGACTGGAAAGGGCAGGAAGTTTGGAACAGGATTCTGGTTCTTACTGGATAGGTATCTGGCCTGGTGATGACTGGTGGAGTCTCTTGGGCCAAGAGCCAAAGTTGACTCCCCAGGTTCTGGTTTGGATTCTGAAAGCAACAGGTTGGATCTGTCCTCGGACTGAGCGGGCATCGCTCTTTTATATGATTCAAGACGGCCGACCTGGTAAACTTAAAGTGGGGCTCAAACATGCTAGTTAGGTGGGAGCCGGAGAGTAGGGGATTCGTGATTTTAGCGGCACGGCGAAGCTTGCGTAACTCGTCGGCTTCACACCTGCGCGATACTGTCTTATCAACAGGATCTTTTCGGAATTCTCTTTTATTATCTTTTACGTGGCTCCAAATATTCGCGCGTCACAAATTCTTGTGGCGTGATAGCTTGTATAAGTTGTTACGTTCAAAACAATTTGGAGGCACACAAAACATAACTTTTTTGAGCCACCCTATAAAATCAAAACTATTATAGTAATGTGCATCACCTTCGCACCTTTCTGTAACTCTCATAGTTTTAGAAATATCTTTCACACCCGCACCATGACCAAAAGTACAACTTTACGCCCAGCAGACTGTATAGTACAAAAAACACCTAGGGGGCTGTAAAGTAGATGCCCGATCATGATAACTAACGATGAAAGTAATGTTGAATTATATAATTCGCAACCTTCATTATAAGGATAGTAATACCTTCATTTGTTAATATTAAAAATACAACATGACATGTTGTAAAATAAAATAGCACCTGCAACAGAAAGTGGCTCTGAAGGTTTCCTCCTAATTTCAAAATTCAAAACATGTGACACATCATCTAATAGTTTTCTAGTTACAAGCTTTAGTGTGTAGATATTCCTAAAAATGTATTTAGAATAAACCATCTTAGTAATGAATTTGAAGGCAATTGTGCCTAAACCATTGTACGTGCCTCAGGCCCAAAGAAAGTGTACAACCTTAGACAAATCAAGGCTTTCCGGTATGTGTCGGCGTCAAACTTTGTCATTGGGCATAAACTTTCTCTTTCCGTTCTTTATACAGAAATAAATATTTTGTTTAGAATGTTAGTTTTAAAATGACAGTTTTCTTTACAGAATAGTATTTATGTATTGAGGGCATTATCAATGAATTATGCTGAATGCTTTAAATTTCTTGAGAGATATTATCTTGATTATGCACTTGGTATTGAGATGGTTTAATGCTCACAATTTAATTCTGTATGCATAGAGAAATATTGAAGTCAATTAAAGCACACAGTTGAAATATTTTATTCAATTGCAATCTAGGCAGTAGTTGAAGTTATTAAACACAATGGAAATGAGATACAAGAAGCATAATTAGTGGGATAAAGGCTAGCATAAGAAAATCAGGTTTCCGAAGGATTGAATTTGAAGTTTGAGTAAAAGAAAGATTTAAGATGGCTAATATAATAGAATATGATAGGTTTGGGCATATTTGAAGCCGGACCAAATGTAAGTAAATAATGCAAAAAGTTAGTTATGTGCATAATAAATATGAGCGTAGAATTATTAATGAACCTACAGGCCAGTGAAAAGCAAGCAAGCTGAAAGGTAGATGGAAATCAAGGTAAGATAAGATAGAATTTGCAAAGAGTAATGCAGAGCGAGGGCAACTGAAATGAGTAATTAGTGACGTGGTTAAAATTGAACTCAAGTGCCAGTGCAATTTAAAACTAAGTGTTCATAGCAGAGCAGTGATAACTAACAGTTTATGTGACAAGAAAGGACAATTTTTATGTATAAGAAACAAAGACAATTTCTAGTTTTAAGCAACAAGCCAGGATAAAAGATAGTAGCGTGTCGTTTTTACGTCACAACCTAAAACAAAACCAAATTAGATGTTGCTAGGCGGCAGATTCGATTCAGTTTACCTGTGGTTTCCTTGCAAATTTCGCTTTTGAATATCAAAATAAAATGCTATCTGCACCTGCGAACCTTTTGTGGTGTAAGTCAATTTTGTGAGGTTATAAATTATTGAAGCGAGTAGAGCAGTTGTACTGAAATTTTGAGTATTTGAGCTACTCTGAGTTAAATATTCTACAGAATTCTTTTAATATAAGATTGAAATTTGAACCTAACCTGAGCTATCAGTCTTGTGTTTTGCCGGAACAAGCCCATAGGATTATTGCAATTTGATAAAATATAGAACGGGGCAATTAACCATTTTATTGGAGAGTAATAAATACGTTTCATTTTGGTTAGCCTAAGATACTGACAGGCAAGTTTTGCATTTTTAAAATTTAATATAAGTGCCCTGAGTATTGGGTTGTATGCCCAATAGTACATTGACTTGGCGATTTCCTAACATAACAGTATACAGTGTGTCCAAGATAAGGAGGGCCAGTATGGGGATCTCGGTAATGGTAAGAGATACAAAATTGGTTAAATGGGAAGAAAGTTGCGCAATTAAAGGACTAAAAAAATGACGTCTAGAAATCCTTGATATGATTTTTCGTTTTTGAATTATCTCAAAAAAACCGAATTTTTGGATTTTCTTTTTTATTTTTTTCTGGCGTTGATATTAAAGTTAGAGCGAAACTGATTAAACTTCTTTATAGCAACTTTTAGTGGACTTAATGATTACGTTATCAATTTTTTTATCCGACGTTTCGTCTTCGAGAAACCATCATCAACTTCATTTTTTTAAATACGGTCCTGGTTTTTTGATGCCAAATTTGCAAAGCCCTTGTTACTCTAAATTCAACAATGTACCACATATTATGGTTTAATTACGTTTCGAGCTTTTTTCTGAACATCATCCGAAAATTTTTTAGATACGGACCTGCATTTCTCATAATTTTGTAAAAATAAGTTCATACAGTAAGTTAGGCCTTTTTACATGCCGTTAAAATATTAAAATGCACATCATAATGTCATAATTCTGATACATTAATTTAATAACCAACCAATAACTATTAACAATAAACAACAAGTAAATGAACAAAAGATAGACAGAAAGGATGAGAAAACGAGCCTTGAAACAATGTAATAGGTATTTAACGTTTTGAAATAGAAGAAGAACTTAGACGATTGGTTCTTGAAGCCTTTCAAAGTATAACGCCAGTATTGCTGAATAATGTTTTAGATTCTACAGTTAGATGTTATTTATGCATAGAGAATGATGGCAACCTTTTTGAATACCTTCTGTAAATTTAATACCTATTAAATGGTTTCGATGTTCGTTTTGTTATTCTTTCTGTCTATCTTTTGTTCATTTCTTTTTTGCTTATTGTTAATAGTTATTGGTTGGTTATTAAATTAATGTATCAGAATTATGACATTATGATGTTCATTTTAATATTTTAACGGCATGTAAAAAGGCCTAACTTACTGTATGAACTTATTTTTACAAAATTATGAGAAATGCAGGTCCGTATCTAAAAAATTTTCTGATAATAATCAGAAAAAATCTCGAAACGTAATTAAACCATAATATGTGGCACATTGTTTAATTCAGAGTAACAACGGCTTTACAAATTTGGCATCAAAAAACCAGGACCGTATTTAAAAAAATGAAGTTGATGATGGTTTCTCGAAGACGAAACGTCGGATAAAAAAATTGATAACGTAATCATTAAGTCCACTAAAAGTTGCTATAAAGAAGTTTAATCAGTTTCTCTCTAACTTTAATATTAACGCCAGAAAAAAATAAAAAAGAAAATCCAAAAATTCGGTTTTTTTGAGATATCTCAAAAACGAAAAATCATATCAAGGATTTCTAGACGTCATTTTTTTAGTACTTTAATTGCGCAACTTTCTTTCCATTTAACCAAATTTGTATCTCTTACCATTACCGAGATCCCCATACTGGCCCTCCTTATCTTGGACACACTGTATATAACATTTTATTTTGTTTTGATTTTCAAAAAGGACGAAAGTTCTAGGATTCAGTATTTTGGGCACAAGCGTCATTGTTATGCCGTTACTGTAAAATTTTTTTTTTACTATGGTTACTGTGTAGATTATTGATGCTGCTATATTGTTTGTTGTATTGCTGAGCAACGCTATAGGCCCCTCATGGGTCAATACACAAGCTTATGGTTCTAAAATAAAATATATATATTTATCTGTAATTTGCTAATTCTAATAATACCTATTTGTTCCAGGTGTTACAATCTCAAAAATTCCCATAATCGTATATTACTGAGCGAAAAACTATTACTGCTCAAGCCGACATTAAACTACCTATGATGACCACTAATCAAGGAACAGCAGATAATGATTTTTCTAGTTCAACAGCAACTTCGCTGCATATATTAAGAGACAATGGCAATGAAGATGTTAAGAAATTTTCTATCAAACAATTCATTGAAAGCAGTAATGACATCAGCAAATCGGAAATTGATTTTAAATGTGAGCTTGAAATTAAAGACCAACATTATATGGCTCAAAATTCAACAGCACAGAGTTTGGTTACACCTACAAAGCCTCATACAGGCGAAAAACCTTATTCTTGTTCTGTTTGTAGATATAAATGTGTCAATAAAGGTAACTTAGTCAGACATATGAGGATACATACAGGCGAAAAACCTTATGGTTGTTCTGTTTGTGAATATAAATTTACCCAAAAAAATCATTTAGTCACTCATATGAGGACTCATACAGGCGAAAAACGTTATTCCTGTTTTGTTTGTGAATATAAATCTGACCACGAAAATAATTTAGTCAGACATATGAGAACACATACAGGTGAAAAACCTTATTCTTGTTCTGTTTGTGATTATAAATCTACCCAAAAACATTATTTAGTCACACATATGAGGATTCATAGAGGCGAAAAACCTTATTCTTGTATTGTTTGTGAATATAAATGTGTCCGTAAAAATAATTTAGACAGACATATGTGGACTCATACAGAGGAAAAACCTTATTCTTGTTTTCTTTGTGAATATAAATGTGTCCATAAAAATAATTTAGTCAAACATATGAGGACACATACAGGCGAAAAACCTTATTCTTGTTCTGTTTGTGAATTTAAATCTGCCGAGAAAAATTATTTAGTCGAACATATGAGGACCCATACAGGCGAAAAACCTTACTCTTGTTCTGTTTGTGGATATAAAACTGCCCACAAAAATTATTTAGTCAAGCACATTAAAAATCATACCGGCGAAAAACCTTATTTCTGTTCTTTTTGTGAATATAAGTCTACCCAAAAAAATAGTTTAGTCAAACATATGAGGACTCATACAGGTGAAAAACCTTATTCCTGTTCTGTTTGTGGATATAAAACTGCTCACAAAAGTTACTTACTCACCCATATCAAAAATCATACAGGCGAAAAACCCTATTCCTGTTCTTTTTGTGAATATAAATCTACCGAAAAAAATAGTTTAGTCAAACATATCAAGACTCATACAGGCGAAAAATCTTATTCCTGTTCTGTTTGTGAATATAAATTTACCCAAAAAAATAATTTAGTCACACATATGATGACTCATACAGGCGAAAAACCTTATTGTTGTTCTGTTTGTGAATATAAATTTTCTAGAAAAAGTAGTTTAGTCAAACATATGAGGACTCATACAGGCGAAAAACCTTATTCATGTTCTGTTTGTGGATACAAAACTGCCCACAAAAGTTATTTAGTCACGCATATAAAAAATCATGCAGGTGAAAAACCTTATTCTTATTCTTGTTCTGTTTGTGAATTTAAATCTGTTGTGAAAAATAATATAGTCGAACATATGAGGACCCATACAGATGAAAAACCGTATTCCTGTTCTGTTTGTGGATATAAAACTGCTCACAAAAGTCTTTTAGTTACACATATAAAAACTCATTCAGGCGAAAAAACGTATTCCTGTTCTTTTTGTGAATATAAATCTACAAAAAAAAATAATTTAATCAAACATGTGAGGACTCATACAGGCGAAAAATCTTATTCCTGTTCTGTTTGTGAATATAAATTTACTCAAAAAAATAACTTAGTCGCACATATAAGGACTCATACTGGCGAAAAACCTCATTCTTGTTCTGTATGTGATTATAAATTTGCCAGGAAAAGTAGTTTAATCAAACATATGAGGACTCATACAGGCGAAAAACCTTATTCCTGTTCTTTTTGTGAATATAAAACTGCCCACAAAAGTCTTTTAGTCACACATATAAAAACTCATACAGGCGAAAAGCCTTATTCCTGTTCTTTTTGTGAATTTAAATCTACCCAAAAAAATAGTTTAGTCAAACATATGAGGACTCATATAGGTGAAAAATGTTATTCTTGATCTGTTTGTGAATTTAAATTTACCAAGAAAAATATAAATAATCAAACATATGCGGACTCATACAGATGAAAAACCTTAGTCCTGTTCTGCTTGTGAATTTAAATATTTTGTGTATACAGGGTGTCCCAGAAATAAGCGCTAATACAAAAACCCATAAAAGAAGCCAACGACTTAACACATTTGCCGAAATATGAAAATTGGTTTATGGATTGCTGAATTTAAAACTACTAAAGTTTTTCCTAAAAAATGCAGTGCGCCACCACTTTCTAGTTTACTGTTCCTGTCCTATTAATTGCTGTTAAAAATATTGGTGATAACCATAGCAACATTACAAAAATCTTGTCACTTTTGAACGAATTTTCTTAGCAACTATATCATTCTGAAAGTGGGCTTGTTTAAGTCGGATCAAGGGGTTTTTTAATCAAATTTCAAAATGTTCAGAATAAAAAAATATGAAGTTTTTTGGAGCAATTCCCATTATCAGGATACTGGAGTTTTTTGCACACTTATTTCTGGGACAACCTGTATAGTTATTCTTATTTTTGGAATATAGTATATATTACGTATTAATGGAATGTAATTAGAATTGTTATACTTTAGATTAGTGTAAAATACATGTAAAAATTAGTTTATTTCAGTAGTTGAGTATAATTAGAATAGTTATATTGTAGATGATGCAACAAATATAAGTGTAGTAACCCTACACCAAAAGGTGAATGAGTTTTTTAACAATATATATGTATATTATATCTTATTCAGTAATTTAGTAAGCATCTCAACAAATAACTAGACAATATTATGAAGTAGTAACCTGTTCGACCAGTGAACATTCACAACATATTGCTATTTTAAGCCTTTATGATTATAATAGCAATTAATAATATTTTATGCATATCAAATATTATTTTATAAAATGTTCCAGAAATGTGCTGAATTAATTTTTGTAAATAGTATAAAATGCAATTGGGCTTCATAATAATTTGTAAAACGGTATTAAATATACTGTTAACCTTGATTTGAACAAAATGTAATCAGACTAGGTATGGAAGCAAGGTAAACGATGTAAGATCGAAGACAAACAATTGGGGAAAGGAAGCCATGCTCTGAGATGGTGTTAATTTGATTTCTGCAATAAATAATTGTTAATTTGTGAATAAATACGCTTTTCTCAATTCAGTGAGTTTTAAAATTAATCGCATATTCTGTGGGTATGCTGTAGTAGAGTGCAATGACTTATAGCACCACTGCAGAAGTTTAAAAAAGTGTTTTGATTAGTGCGTCAACTGGTAGCTAGTATTTCGGTGGCTGCTTTGGAGGTCCTAGTAGATTAGTTGGAGCTCCTGGAAGCTGGATGTAGGCAGTGATCTCATAGAAAGCAGTAGAACGCTAGGTGTGGGCAACGGCGTGAGCTGGAAGCAGTTTTTGTATTGCAGCCGTGGAACTACAGGAGTCGTTCTGCAGAGCATTCAGCGGCTTGGATCGGCAGGCCAACAGCGAAAGCCGGGGCCAAGTATCGTTGGAGTTGCTAGGAACTGGAGTTAAGCCCTAATTGCGATTCCAAAAGCAACAAAAAGGTCAAAAAACTTCATCCTAAAAGATTGAATTTAGTGAATTTCTTGGTGGCGTCGGTTTTATCAGCACTTCCGGCACAAGCGTCCTCCGAGTGTTTTTTGTTTGTGACATGTATTTACTTACCGCAATTGTTATCACTAAGCAACACTTTAATTACGTAATCACAGATAATTTGATACTATTCAATCGTGCATCTATTTAACTTCGATTTCTGTAGTACTGTAACGTTTCACCCCCTATAATAGGGGCGTTAAAGATTTATACCTCAGGTTAGCTCAATCGGAGGCAGGTTTTGCTCTAACTCAAATATATACTTTCAGGAAAACACCAGATATTTAATAGAAAGATATATTATGTTTAACTATATGCACAAAAATAAGTAATCATTTCATGTGAAATGAATTGTATATAATGGAAATAACAGTTTCGCCTGGGGCGTCGCGTTTCGTTACTTTCTGGTGAGCTGCAACCGTACTGACACTGCTGTACGGCAGGCGGGCACGAATGGTTATTGAACAAGTTCCTCGGACATTTGCGAAACGCACCTGTTTGGCGGCAACGGACCGAATTGGTTTCGTTAATGTCCCGGCTGGCTAACCTCCAAATCTCAGTTTTGATTGGCGTTAATGATGCTAGAATCACATGTATAGTTGCGCTGATATATGAGATAACTACACCTTAGTGTCAAGCTAGGAGTTCTCGCGGGCTTGGTAGGTGTCCTAGGAGTTCGCAGCGTATCTGTCTGA
The DNA here is from genome assembly GCA_940337035.1 of Agriotes lineatus. Lineage (NCBI taxonomy): Eukaryota > Metazoa > Arthropoda > Insecta > Coleoptera > Elateridae > Agriotes > Agriotes lineatus. Next base: position 15,836 of record CALNHX010002589.1, on the reverse strand, counting down.
GTGACGGCGATGCGAAATTCTGCCTGTTTTTCTTATATTAATTTCAGCGGGCTTCGGACATTGACTTCCGGCCGCTTGCGAAGAATTTGCCCCGCGGTTGATTCCACAGGCGGGTTCGATGTTTCGGCTTCGAGAAAACGCCTCTACACGTTCCGAGGGGGTCCTTCAGGTAGGTGTATGCATGCTGCTACAGGGTTTAATGTACATTTAGGCGGGTCGTGTAATTTGGATTCTCAGGAATCCTGTGATTAAATACTTTTGGGACTATCATAGGGACGGATTGTAATGCCGGTTTTTAAGTGCTTGGATAGCAAGGTAGGAGCCGGACACTGCGAACAGTCGCTGTCTCAATCTACCTCCAGGTGAGGTTGTTAGGTTAATAAGCTAGGGGACGGGCACTGCGAACTGTCGTCGTCTCAAACTACCTTCAGGTCAGGTTTCTAACTTCAGGAGAGGAGTTTGGTATAAAGGTAAGTCCGTGGACTCAGGATCTGGGCTGGGCAGAATCAGGACTGGACAGGACACGTAATCTCAAGTGACGTTAACTGGTCGTGGAGCTTCTTTTATACTCTTCGGGCGTGTTATCAAATCAGCCGCTTCAGACATTCATAGGTGGAAGGGAGCGCGAGGGTCGACTCTTCTTAGTTTTGCGCAGAGCGGGCCCGAGTTTGTTATCACTTATTCGAGTGTCGGCAAGATGCACCCCGTGATAACGCTTGATTACGCGAGGCTAAATTTTAATACATTTTTAATGTTCATTTATAAATTTATGCAGATACTAGCGTTACAGTACTTATTTCGTATTGTTACGCCTCATTTACGCATTTATTCCATTTTAATGTCTAGGTAGGGTACTTAGTTAATATTTCGCGCTCTTATGCCACGCCTACTTTTGGCTTGCAGCCCGGAACGTATAAAAATGTTTTCTTGGCGTTCTTTTCCGACTTGTCGTTGTTACCGGCATGAGGCCAGCTTAAGCGCGTACAAAGTGTTCAGTGAATGCATGAGCGTGCATTTTGATTTTTGTGTAATGTTTGCCCGCACCTATTCGGTGGAGCTGCATTTCTGAACCATGCATTAGGGACGTTTCAATCCAACGCTATTGTCGGCGGAATCTACGCTTGCTGATTTACTTCTTCGCACATGGTCCAGAATACCTCGGGGCAAGTGAAGGAAGCCTTCTTCGGGCTGTATTTTAATTCAACCGTGTTCTATCGTGGACTATTTTCTTCTTGTAGCGGTCAGTGAGGAGCCGTAGGACAGAGTTTGCAAAGCTGTTAGCTTCCATTGCATTTGATTGCGGACGTCACCCAGGGCATGATCTTGAACCTTTCATATCTACCACTCGCGTGAACTTCATAGAGCGCAGGAAGGGACCCGATTCCCGAACTTACAGATTAAAGTTTTCCCTGTCGCTTTGAGCTCCGTTCAGGCATTTTGACGCTTGGCATCCTGACGTGAACTTGGAAATGTGCAGTTCGCTCCGCGAGCTTTGTCCCTGGAAGCACACAAAACGTTTCTTCTCAAGCCACGGGGTAGACACCGGTGTATCATCACCTTGCAAACAATTGCCTTATTTTAATATGTGGGATAATATTGTATTGCTGTTTTGTGAGTTGGTAACTATTAAAATTTGTGCGTTTTTTTGAAGGGCCTCGTAACTTGGCCGATATTTATATTCGTTAATCTACGTCAACTTGCGAATAGTCACCTGTAGTTTATATATGAATTTATTATTAGACTGTGATACTAGCTTTGGAGGTTTGATTTCGTTACGGCTACCTATGTTATTTTGAAGCCTCTCTTTCAGAGAATCTTTTTGTGTGTGTGCTATTTGAGTTTACGAATTGTCGTTTTTTGAACACCTGGGTAACCTGTCGTGACTTAATAAAAATTCGTTGGCGCTCATGGCATTTCTCTCTTCTGTTTCTACCGTTACAGATTTAAAGAACTGCACACGTCGTCTTCGTCTGAGCTAGCGGCAGGCAATTGTACCCGAATGAACAATAAGTAGTTTACTGAAAGTAGGTGATGCATATTTTGGCAGCTAGGCAGTTATCGTGAGTAGAAACTGAAAGAAAGAACCCCGTAATAAAGTTAATTGAAGTTTACCTCTGAAGATATGCTCTTCACCAAAGTTGGCTGAGGAAGTCTTTCTCTGATGATTTGATGAATACACTATCTTCAGGAGTTTACTTTTTATGTATTATTGTGGTAGAATATTTTAACGTTTGTCAGGGGGCATTTTTTATTAATACATTTATACGTTAAATAATAAAAATGGTAAATGTAAATAATACATTTATTTACTTCAGTACATCTTAATTTAAGATTCCAAAGTTCTGATTTTGATAACTGCTTCATTATTTTCTTTGACCGGAACTTAAATAGTACGTAACTAAATAACGTTATTATCTATTTCTTTATTTCGGTTTTTAATGAGCTCAAATGTGGCAGAACGTAACTAAATAACGTAATTATCTATTTCTTTATTTCGGTTTTTAATGAGCTCAAATGTGGCAGAATTATTTGAATTTAATTCAACATAAAATCTGGTTTAATTCAACATATAATAGAACAAATAGTATTAAAAAAGTAATTTCATAATAGTAATTTACGATACAAGTGCGTAAAGCTACTCTTTAGGCACGAGTGGGGTAGAGTTAAAACGCGAGCGAGCGAGCGTTTTAAGCCCCGCAAATGACTAAAGATGCTTTATGCATGTGTATCGTACAATATTTTTTCGACGACTGACATCGAAAGTAGATTTTTCTCACTGTCATTTGACAACAGAAAGTTGACATTTGCCGCTGAGCGTGCGTTTTCATCTTTTTGCCGCTCGCCGAGCGTTTTGGGTTTCCGCGTTAACAAAATAGGTAGCCACGTCCGAATGTTTCCTTGACAACGCCCGTCATTTCTGGAAATAATCGCGTCACATGTCATAGACTGCGCGAGTAATGTTAACTTGATTGTCAATTAACTTTTGCGATAAAATGAAATTTGATATTTTCCTTTAATAATATGCTCAGTCGTCGAAAAAATAGTATGTATATTTCGAGCTAAAAGTGCGCTTGCCGCTTTTGCATGATTGCTGGTTTCTACTTCGTCTCAACCAGCAATATTCATGCGCAAGCGGCAAGAATGCACTTTCAGCTCTTAACATACAATATACTATTATCTACGATAGAATATAGAAAACACGGTAAATATGAAAAAATATTAAATGTAAAGGATTACCAGCAACCGGTCGTAATTTTGGGTGTTTTAAAAAATTTTAAAACACGTTGCTACTCACAACGTGCTTAATGAAATTTTTTAAATACGTTACTACTGACGACGTAAACTAATGAAAACATGTTATTAAACAGTCGTTTTACAAACTTAAAACTGCCAACTAAAAGGCAATTTTACACACTGTCTTAGATAAAGCTTATTAGGGCATTCGTCTTTTGGAAAACATGTGTTTGCAACATGGTCTTATGCGATAAAAGTTAACCTTATGGAACTTGTTTTTTAATATATTGTTATAGTATTAGTACAGGGGTCTAAAAATCAGATTAAAATAATACAATATTAAAAATTATAAAGATGAATTTAGATATGAAATGGATATCAAAATTATTAAGATGCATTTAGAAAAGAAAGGAAATATAATTTATAATTTTATTAAAGTTAATTGAGAAACAGTAGGATTTTAACTTGATTTAATATCTGAAATGAAATTGGAAGTTAATGACAAATACTTTTTCGAAATGTACTATTTAACATGGTACGTATTAATCAAATAATAAAGCTTTAATTGTGTGTTGGACTGAAAAGAATAAGCTAGATCGCTAAGGAGATAGTATTTATCGATAAGAAAAAAATGTTTTGAAACGAAAATGGTGTAATACAATTCTGTAAAAATTTGAAATTAAGAAATAAACCCTTTTATAAGAGTTTTAAAATAAATATTTGGCATAATAAATGGATTAAAGTCACATAAAAACTGGCGCAATGAAGAAAACTAAAATATTAAAAGAAGAATATGAGAAAACTAGATGGATGAAGACTAGAATGTGGTGAAAAAAGCAATTTAATACAATTATAATCTACAAAGGCAAATAAAAGTAAGGGAATGTGAATTGAGTTTATTGTGAAATTACATTTGCATCGACTGAATTGGATAACAAGGAACGCTTTACAAGGGAAGTAGATTATATCGACATCATTAGCAGAGTGAGCAGATTGGTGGGGCTTGTCAAGTGATATCTGGTGGCTTGCCTGTGGTCAAGATTCATGGTGCTGGGTTGTAGCAGAATTCATACGTGTGATTTGGTTTAACATTAAAGTAACGCATCTGTGGCTGAGGTCTATTTGTATGCATACTGTGATGAAGCTGTAGATGCTGATTCCTATGGCAAACTAGGTTCCTGTGTTGATTTGGATTCGGATTCTGGACATCTTGGCAGTTGATTGTCAGTTGAGGCCTTCGCCGTGGATTTGAGTGGAGCAGTTTTGTAGCGCGGTCAGTTGCAGAGATTGGAGGTATTGGGTTTAGCAGAGGAGAGTGTTAAGTTTAATAAAAGGTAACAGAATCCAGGTACTTTAAAATAACAACTGAAAAAAAAAATAAAGAGTAAAGTGAGTTAATTTTAATTAAGGAAGTACTTACTATTTGAGATTGTCGTATGACAAATGTAACGATGAAGTAACGGGTGTTCGTTAATTATTCCGGTCAACTCATCTATGACACAATGTTCTTTTTGTCACAGCATGTCTTAGATTAAATCACATAGATATAACCTCACTTTAATGTAATTGTAAACATGACAATAATAAAACAGGCTGATATAACTTTTAGATAATTTACTATAAAAGATGCTGAAAATGGCCACCATCTTGTTGGTAACATTTTAATACACGATGCTTAACAGAATCGATCGCATTTTCTAACATGCGTGGGGTGTTATTAATTTCATCAAATTTTTGTGAAATTCGTTGCCTAAGTTCCTCTAAATTATTGATTGGTGTAGCATATATACAGTTTTTAATGTGAGGCCATACAAAAAAAGGCACAAGGTGTCAAGTCGCACGATCACGCAGGCCATGGGATTTCTGTATTTCGACTGACAATTCGATCGCCAAAGAATTGTCGTAAAATAACCAATGTTTCATGTGTGCAGTGAGGTGTTGCACCATCCTGTTGAAAAAAAACCCTTCTTGCAGTTCATCATCCGCGTTTATGTTGCCTATAACTTAGAAGCAATAACCAAAAAGTCTAATTTTGAGAACATTAAATAAATTACCTTAAAAAAATATAGATCCAATTATCCTTCTACCACTGATGGCAGCCCAAACCCCAATCTTCTCAGGATGTAGAGACGTTTCAAGAATGGCATGAGGATTTTCAGTGCTCCACGTTCTAAAATTTTGTGAATTTACAAATCCCGTTCTGCAAAACGATGCTTCGTCAGTGAAAAAGCATTTTCTTAGTGTTTCATCATTGTTATTAAGGATGTTGATAAACCATTCACAAAATCGCAATCCTTGTGTAGGATCACCTGGCAATAATTCTTGAACTACAGTCATACGATACGGATATAACTGCAAGTCTTTATGCAACATCATGTGGTACGTTCCTACAGAGAGGTTAACTTGTTGTGACAAATTGCGAATGGAAGTTCTAGGGGCATTTTCCTTTACTTCTGTAGCTGCAACTATAGGCTCGGCACTACGCTTCAATGGTCGGCCTGCACCTTTTTGATGAGCAATACTTCCAGTTTCGCGAAAAAGTTTGACACAGCGATTAAGATTGTATTGAAATAGTTTATAATCAACAACCTCGGCGGGAAACTTGGTACGATATTCTTCAAAGCAATTCTGTACTGAATATTTCCAAATGTCATTGACGTTCACCCCATTACGAAAATAACTTTCCACCATAAACGTGTTGTGTTCTAATGTGAACAACACCATTTTATAAACGTAAAAAATAACGATGATATAACACGTAAGTTATGAAAAGAACTGACTTTTCAACAAAAACTGCAGAGGAAAACGTATTTCTAACAATCTTTTGAGACGAAATGGCAGCTGACGTATTCGCGATTCGCGCCGGCGGGGTATATTACGAGTTAGGACATTCGCTTCAAATTAATTTATTTTGTCAGAGCACGCTGGACCGGGATAATTTATGAACACCCGTTATTTGTAATTGAATTTTCAAAACTAGTTTGAAGTGTCAGTTGACAGAAGTTTTGAGTTGTCATAATAATATAGAAACATAAAATTTCAGAATATAAGCAATCTATATTAGAAAGAACTCGATCTGATTTTCAGTCAAGTGTATCTACTGCCGCTAGCAGAAAATAATTTTGATTATCAAAAATAAATAAATAGGACAATTAAATGAATTAAAATTCAATTATATATAATACAACATGACATAAATTGGGCAAACAGAGTGGAACTGATCACCTTAACAATATTTACATAATGCACTACAAAATAATGTTTCCATTTTAAATAAAATGTTAATAACGCCATATCTCAAATACTGATATTTCCAATTAAATTTAAATTTCCAATTTACGCTAGGCATATTTATATCATTATCTAAAGCGTGCTTGTTGTTAAGTAAACTTTCTAAATCGCTTCTTTTCCTTGAAAATAATAATAATAAAAGACTTCTCAGCACATAAGATTAAATGCTTTCAATCCACTTCTTAGTGGATGTGGGTCTGCAATTCAACCTAAAATGAATTTTCTTACAAACCTTCATGAGAACGTATTGTCTAGTTTTCCAGAAAAATTCCAAAATGTATTAGAATAATCTGAGGAGGGGAGACTATTTGTAAAAACTGTAGTATCTTCATTTTCTGGAGTAAATTTAACATTAGTCTTGGTGCATTCTCAGATCTTCCAGTGTTTAATTTGTGATTTGCTATGCCAATGCGACCAGGCCAAAGCGATTCCACGAAACAAGGGGGAAAAAAGGAGGTGATTTTGGGGGGCTCTTGGGATTGGAACTTCTTCGCGATGGGTCGTTACAGGACTGTTCATCGGCGCAGTTTTTCAACCATCAGCGACGACCAGTCTCGATCCCTGTCTTGGTTTTGGTTTGGTCTCGGGTTCCTCCTGGGGTCACTACCGTCTTCACAGGTAGTTGCTATATTGTGGGTTGGGTTGGGTTTTTATTTGTGGGCGTTATTGAGATTTTCTCACCTGGGTTTGTTGTATATGCAACCAAACATACACGACTATGATTGATAATGTACTCGTATTTAATAAAACAGTTACTATCTGACACTCAACAGAAGAGCACGTCTTTTACTTTATTACATGGCGCTAGTCGCAGTTGGAGGCCAGATGAACCTCGAGAAAAGAACCACGTTTATATAAAATTCGTTACAGGAGCGAAAATGGTGAAGATATTACGATTATAATAATCTTAAGTGTGTATAAAACACAAAAATATGGATTTTCGTGGAATACCGCCGATGATCATGTCTGGAAATTTGGGTGAAAATTGGAGATTCTGGAAGCAACGATTCACAACGTATCTGGATGCTACAGAAATCGCGAAAAAAGAAGAAAAGACGAAGTGTGCTCAATGCCTAACCTTAATCGGAGAAGAAGGTATGCGTATTTTTAATACTTTTACATTTGAAAGACAAGACCAAGATAAATTAGAACCTCTACTAAAAAAGTTTGGGGACCACTTCAATCCAAAACGTAACCTCGCTTATGAACGGCATAAATTTTTGATGTGTAAACAGAAAGAAGGACAATCAATCGAGAAATACATTACTGAACTGAAAAACTTATCCTTATCATTGTGAACTGGGTGATTTACGTGATAGTCTAACCAAGGACATCCTAATTTGTGGTTTACAATCGGAAGCATTAAGAGAGAAACTTCTACTACAAGAAGACAAAGAAAAACTGGAAGATGCAATCAAGATCTGCCTCAGCTCAGAAAATGCCAGGTACCGTAATCAACAAATAACAAAGGGCATGGAAGGTACCAGCATGGACGAAGTCAGCAAACATGGAACGATGAATCACGCAAGCATGCAGTATCATCGTAAACAAAATCAGTCAGCTGGACGTTCACATTCAGGCAGTGCCAAAGAAGCGGGATATTCAAAACAATCGAATCCGGGGAAACCTACCGGAGAAGCAAGAAGATGTCAAAAGTGTTCGTATAATCACAGTTTTGGATAGTGTCCTGCGTATGGGCAGAAGTGTGCAAAGTGTGGTAACATAAATCATTTTGCAGCTGTTTGTCGTATAAAACACAGTAGTAGTATAAGAAATGTACATATTATAGATAATAATGATGATTTTCTCTATGTAGGGTCCATAGAAGCATCAGTAAATACACTGTCGGAGGAATCGTGGTTAGAAGTCTTGCAGATCAATGGTCACTCAATCAATTTCAAACTCGACACGGGGGCTATGGCAAATATCATTCCTGTAAGTGTTTTGAAACTGATAAACTTTAATCTCACAAAAATTCAGAATACAAACATGAAGCTTTGTTCGTATACACGAGATTCTATACCTACCTGTTTTAGGAAAAATGTGTGTTAAAATGCTCACATAAAGCAATGATTAAAGATCTCTCATTCTATGTGGTCGATGTTAATAATACACCTTTACTAGGTCTTAAGACATGTGTAGATTTTAGGGTTAGTTATAAAAACTGAAGCTATAGAAAAAAGCGAACCCACTTCTAGTTCAGAAGCTATAAATGAAAAAATGAAGTCAAGCAGGGAAATAGAAAATTGCACCTCACCCGAGATAGAAATAGAACAATTAATAAATAGGTTTGATTTTGTGTTTAAAGGAATAGGTTGTTTAGAAAAGCCATACAAAATAGAGTTAAAAACAAATGCTGAACCAGTTGTTCATCCTGTTAGGAAAATACCCTTTGCAATTAGAGATCAGCTTAAACAAACTTTAGACAAGCTAGAAAAGCAAAAAATCATAGAAAAGTCTGATAAAAGTGCAGACTGGGTTAATGCTATTGTGGTAGTGAAAAAAAGTAAATGGACAGTTTAGGATTTGTCTAGATCCTTCTGATCTGAACAAGTCAATAAAACGACATTATTTCCAAATACCAACATTAGACGAACTAACAGTCAAATTAGCGGGTGCACAATATTTTACTACTCTAGATGCTACTCAGGGATTTTTACAAATCAAGTTAGACAGGGATAGCACAAAATTATGCACTTTTTGGAACTCCTTTTGGGAGGTACAGGTTTTTACGATTACCTTATGGTCTAGTTAGTGCCTCTGAAGTATTCCAAGAGAGAATGCAAGAGATATTTGGAAACATAGAAGGTGTTAGTGTATATATTGATGACATAATAGTATCAGGAAAAAACTAAGGCTGAACATAACCAACGTTTAGAACTAGTATTAAAAATGGCAGCTAAACACAACCTTAGGCTTAATAAAGAAAAATGCAAATTCTTGCAAACGAAGTCCAATACATGGGACACAGAATATCAAAAGAGGGGATTGAATGCAGACGATTCAAAATAGAAGCAATTGTAAAAATGCAGAAACCGCAGAATGTGTGGAGACGTACAAAGGTTTCTGGGGTTAGTAACTTATATAGGCAAATTTGTAGAAAACCTATCTGATAAAACAGCACCTCTAAGGAAACTATTAAAAAAAGATATTATGTTCAATTGGGAGAAAAAACATGATGAAGCATTTGACACTTTAAAACTTATAATAAGTAGAAGTCCGTGCTTACAGTTTTTTGATATAAACAAAGCAACCACAATTTCAGTAGTACGCGTCAAAAAATGGGATGGGTGCAGTTCTTCTGCAGGAAGGACGTCCGTGTGCTCATTCGTCTCGTGCTCTTACGGATGCGCAAACGAGATACGCGCAAATTGAAAAAGAATTACTGGCGATCTGGTTCGGGATAGAAAGGTTTAAACAATATGTATTTGGTAGACAATTCACGGTCGAAACCGACCACAAACCCTTGCTACAAATTATTAGGAAACCCCTAAACTCTTGTCAGCCAGACTTCAGAAAATTCTAATACAATTGCATAAATATGATTTCAATTTAATATATAAACCAGGAAAACAATTAATCCTGGCAGACGCTTTATCTAGAGCCTTTATAAAGGACAAAAATTTTGATGAAAATTTAGACCTAGAATTAAATGCACAAGTATGTTTAATTTCTGAGTACCTAAATATTTCAGATGCTAAACGAAATGATTATAAAAAGCAAACTAATTTAGATTTAGACCTAGTGAAATTAAAAGATTACATCGTAAACGGTTGGCCACCAAGAATGAAAGACCTTGCAGAAAATATAAAATTTTACTATAAATTTAAACATGAGTTAACAATAATGGATGAACTCGTGTACAAGAACCAAAAGCTAATAGTACCCAAAAGTGGCAGGAAAGAAATTTTAGAAAAACTTCATTATAGCCATTCAGGGATCAATAAGACAGTTTCAAAAGCTAATTTATCATTCTACTGGCCTGGAATGACTAAATGCATACAGGATATGATCTTGTCTTGTCACATTTGTCAAAATTATGAGAAATCTCAAAGCTCCGAACCAATGATACCTCACGAAATTGTTTAAATTACCATTTTACAAGTGGCTTGTGACATATTTCATCTATATAATGAATCATATTTGCTAGTCACAGACTACTACTCCAAATATGTTGAAGTCCTAAACCTAAATAAGGATTTATCTAGCTGTAATGTAGTCTCAAAATTAAAATCGGTATTTGCTCGTTTTGGTGTACCTAGAATAGTTAATTCTGACAAATGATCTAAATTCACAAATCTACCAACACATACAAATTAAACCATGAAGAATGTCCCATTGCTACTAGTTTGGAAAACACCATTTCAAATAAATTACATGAAACAACTGTAGGTAGCAAAATGTTCAATAATGGAAAAAATATTACACGTTCTGGTAGGGTAAGTCACAGACCAACAAAATTAAAAGATTTTGAAATATGATAGCAATTAGATTTCTGTATTGCACTAGCAGTGTTGAACTGTCATTGTAACTTGTAATGTAATTGTGACTAATGTTTATTGTAACTTGTTATGTACTTGTGACTAATGTTTATTGTAACTTGTAATATAATAATTGTAACTAGTAATGTAATTGTAATTAATGTGCTATGGGTATGTACAAACCTTTGTTAGAAATTTGTTTCTTAGAATAAGACGATCTTTAAGAAGGAGGATGTTGTATATGCAACCAAACATACACGACTATGATTGATAATGTACTCGTATTTAATAAAACAGTTACTATCTGACACTCAACAGAAGAGCACGTCTTTTACTTTATTACAGGGTTATGACCCATTTTATTGTGTTTTGATCGGGCTCTATTGCGTATTATTTATCTTAGTGTAGAAAAATTGATGTGAAATTTTTCTGTTCTGTAAGGGAGGAGTTGTTACGTTTCATTTTCTCCGCCTTCCAATTTCGCATTGTGTAGTATTCATTCCGCTTTGTTACGCATCCTTCCACTCTGATGTCTGTGGCTGCGCCGTATGTATTTCCCGCGCTGCGCCACACCCATTTAGCCTCGCGGAGATAATCTTTGAGTACTGACATTTGTTTCGAAACTACCTTTCCGATCTCGCTTGCGAAACGAATAACATGCCGTGGTAACAGTTAGAATTTCGGAGGTTTAATTTTGGGCTGCCGTTAGTTCAGTGATGTGTATGTGAGCCTTCACTGCTGAAGTGAATTTATTCCCCGATTTTCGATGTAGGGGAGCTTGACTTTCACACCTTGGCGGAACCTTCATGCTGCCATCGTGTTTCGCAAATTCACCTAGAAATCTTTCCGGGGTGAGTAAGAATTCGCTTCGAACTATTCTGTCGGTCTTATTATGCTATCGTGGATTCCTTCCTTCTTTATAGCACCTCGTGCCGGAGGGCCGATTTGAGGCTTTGGCTACGGCTGTCTTTCGCATCCACATGTGGACGTTTCATGCGTTGAGCTTTTGTGGATCTCCGGACCCGCTTTGACCCCTGCTGCTGATGCTGTCTTGTGCGCAGGAGAGGATACTATATGAAGGCTTACTTTCAAATCTGATTTGTCCTAGTATCGCACGGTGAAGTCCCCCCTGAGCCTGCACTGCGAAAATTGTGACATTGCCGCTGTAAGCTTTGCCTGCCTAAAATCTATTTTAATGTGTGCGTTACGGCTATTGTTTTGTTGGGGTTTTAAGAACTGTGAGTATTATTCTTAAGATTTGCCAAGTCTAATCTAATTAGTCGTAGCAATTAATATTTTGGCCACCTACGATTCTGATGGTGGATGTATCTGTGATATTTATATATACTGTAATTATATTTCATGAATTATACTGTGATATTTGCATTCTGGCTTTATTTATTACTGTCTGTAACTTATATTTGAGTTGAACTCCTCTTTCAGATTTATTGTGCTACCTGAGTTTACGTATTCTCGTTTGAATGCCTGGATACACTTGCCGTTATTTGATAAAAAATCCGTTGGCACCCGTTTTGAGTATTTAAAGAACTGGTCGGCCAGCAATTGTATCCAAGTAGTCACATTATGTATTGATTTTGAGAGATTAGCCAACGGAGACCTTATTATGATAAACTCTCTATAAATTACTACAATGAACAAAAATGTTTTTTCCAAATTTAACTAAAACTGAAATTGGAAGAAGAGCTGCCAAAATATTTTTGGTAATATGTGGTTTTACCAATAAAATGTGTTTATATTTAATTTAACTTAAGGTATTTTAGATTAGCGAATCTCAGGTTCGTACTATTATTGGTAACTAGCTGTTACCCGCGACTTCGTTCGCACGAGGTTCATTATTAGTGTATTAAATAATGACTAATTATTTTGTTATCCCATCCCATCCTATCCCCGTTCTCGTCCCCGTCCCTTTATCCGTCCCCGTCTCCGTACCGTCCCATCCCGTCCCGTCTCGTCCCCTTCCATCCCATCCGTTCTCTTCCCTTTCCGTCCCGTCTCGTCCCGCCCCGTCCCCGTACTTTCCCGTCCAGTCCCGTCACGTCCAGTCCCGTCCCATCCCGTCCCGTTCCGCCCCGTCCCATCCCGTCCCTTCCCGTCCCGTCCCTTTCGATCCCATCCCATCTCTTTCCATCCCGTCCAGTTCCGTCCCGCCCCGTCCCGTCTTGTCCTATCCCGTCCCGTCCCGTCCCGTCTCGTCCCTTCCCGTCCAGCCCCGTCCCGTCCAGTCCCGTCCCGTCCCTTCCCTTATGTCATGTCCACCGTCTTGGAATAAAAATAAATGCCATTTTCGCAATCAACTTCTTAAAAAACCTCAATAACGACACCCATGTCGTATTTTAGGCTTATTTACTTACCCCATTTCACCCCCTAAGGGGTTGATTTTCGGAAAATCACGAAATACGTGTTTCCTTATTTGTTTTTAGGAGTACTCCTACGAAGTTTCAACTCGAAATGTCTATTTAATATTATTTCTCCATACAAAATTGGAACCACCATTTTACCCCTTTAGGGGTTGAATTTCGAAATATCCTTCCTTATTCCTTGTATAGGGAACCGCTGTGCAAAATTTCAGCTTTCTCGGTCCAAGGGTTTGGGCTGGGCGTTGATGAGTGAGTGAGTGAGTGAGTCAGGACTTCCAGTTATATACGTATATATATATATATTATGAAAAGGGTTGCCAACAACGAGTTTGAATAAAGGTGATGCTAAAACGCAAAATCAAATCAGCATTTTACAATAAAAGATTTATACAACTACGTTGTGAATCACTTGGAATATAGTGAATGTAAGACAACTTTATATAAAATTATCAAATCCATGGGATTTCGCTATAAAAAATGCGGCAATAAAAAATATTATGTGAAAGCTCACATGTTCAAGTGGCTGAGAGTGAAATTTTTACGGAAATACATTGAGTATATGCAGGCATCTGAAGAAATTATATTTCTTTTCATTGATGAACCTGGATATACCAAAACGGTTCCCAGATTCGAACTTGGACACATGATGATGACAAAAAAGCTCATCCAAAACGCATTAAAAGTGAAGGACGACGATTTACCGTGTTGCATGCAGGATGCAAATACGGTTTTTTTAGAAGGTTGTAGCTTGCTTCTGGATACAAAAATAAAACATCGTGATTTCCATCATACAATGAATGGCGAAGTATTTCAAAAATGGGTTCAAGAGCAACTTATTCCAGGTATGGATCAATTACAAAAAAATATGTGTTGTGATAATGAACATCGCCTCATATCATACAGTAAAACTAGAGAAACCTCAAAATTCTAATTCTTCAAAGCAGTCTTACAAAGACTGATTGACAAAACATAAAGTGCAGTTTGATGACAATATGCTTAAAAACAATTATGAGACATAATTAAACCTTTAAATTAATGATACTAAAGCGGCTTATGTTATTGATGAGTTATTAAAATTACACGGATATAAAGTCTTAAGACTTCCTGCGTATCACTGTCAACATAATGCCATAGAACTGGTATGGGGATTTTCTAAAAATTATTCCAATAAGAATATCTTAAAAACAGAAGCAGTATCAGGTCTAAAACGATATACGTGAAGCAAAAGTGTGTGGAAGGAAGGTTTATCCAAATTCACAGCTGAAATGGGGAATAACAGTGTTGTTCACTGTGAAAAATTAATTTTATCTACTCCAGTGGAATAAGTAACGTATTACGTCACCCATTTGACACTATTTCAGTTAGGCAATGAAGCTCATTACACCACTCAGTTATGTACCGGTTTCATTACGCAACTGAGTTGTGTAATGACTTCATTACCTAACTGAAATAGTGTCAAATGAATGACATAATGACATTTGCCTACTAAAATATTTTTGAAAATGACAGATCTGACATTTCTCTTAATACACTTTCTCAATTTTAGGCAGTCGTAGATAAAATTTTGTCCAATACATGTGTGACAATGCATCATTAATATACTTGTGTGCTTACATAACTCGTGCTACGCACTCGTTTGTAACTTACACACACGTATATTAATGATGCTGTTATCCCACTTGTATAGTAAATAACTATTACAGGACTAGAAAAAATATATAGGAGATTTGCCTGTTCAGAGTGTTCCACCTTTTGTTATTTCCTTAACAGAAGAATCAGATAATTCAGATTTACCAATATCTGATTCCGAATAAAGGATTTTTTGTTATATTATTTGTTTACCAATGCATTTATATTAGAATATTAAATTCTATTTTTAAATAGATAAGTTTAAAAACTTACGTTAATTACATTAATCTGATTTTTATCAATAATTCATTTTCCTTTAAGTAGATATTTCTGATAATTAAAAAGAAACCATTTCATAATGCAATTATTGTAAACCTCACAGATATCTTACCTAACCTCAATGAGTTTTTCTCTTGACACTAGTAACTAATTTAGCTGTACAGTCTCAAGACAAGTTTTTTTCTTCAGGTACACCCAATGATTTTTTTAAATTTTGACAAGTGACAGTGCCGATGTCAGAATGAACAGACTATACATACGTTTTTGATTATTATTTTTGCAGTGACGTGAGGTTTCATATTGAGAGGTTGGCATTTTAATTATTGTAAATTGTAGTTCTGTTTTTCATAAACAGATATTGTCCGCAGTACAATACCTATCTAGTTAAAACTAATTTATAAAAATCAGATTTTAAGTTTATAACAGGCACAACAAAATTTAAAATAGTTAATTAAATGTCAACAACTCAACATGAAACCTAACCCCACTGCAAAAAAATTTACCAACACAAATCAGTCTAATGATAGTGCTTGCTGCCAATTAT